>BQNB010081400.1:7734-24893 GCA_026074375.1 Tanacetum coccineum
GCATCCGCATAAAGCATCCTTTAGTTTAATTATAATCTATCTTAGAGAATCAAAGAAGTGGCGATCCTGTTAAAACCCTAGCCCAACGGGACTTTACCCACTTATTGTTTGACGGTGTTTTATATACTGGTAGTCCACTATTCAAATCTTTATCAGTTAATTAAGAGCATGATTGCTGAAACATAAACGGGTCACCTACCGGTCCAACTAAGCTCATAATTCAAAGACAAAGACAGAACGTTATTTGTGATCATATTGGTCCAGTAATATAAAACACGAAATGGAGAGCTATCCCGGTATCTAGATTACTTTTTTGGTATCACTAGACCCAGTTGAATGACATGTCACATATTCAAACACATAAACAAGTAAGAGGTGATAAACATAATTAAACAATCAACGATAAATTAAGAAATTGGTTTTAAAACAAACAAAACATTGAACTTTCATTAAGATGGCTAATGCCCGAGGGTATTAGCCCACAACCATTGTAATTATACAAGCGTAATCAAATAATTGAAAATCGAACGATTAAGAGAGTAAAAATTACACCATGTCTTCTATGGATTCGTGATCAATGCTTGACCTTGGTGGTTGATCTTCTCTTCTAAAATTCGTCTTTAATGAGTATGGTATAAAGAATATGATATTGCACACCGAAAACTCATTTTTGAGTCTTCTATTTATAGCGTCTGAAAAAGACTCGATACGCCGTATCTGGCAAGGTCGATACGGCGTATTGGGATGGATTCCTTGGAGTGCGCGCTACGTTCATAATAAATCAGTGATATCATTCCTAATTTACTTGATTTACTATATCTTCGAATAGTTATCTTCATGGATACGGCGTATGTATACAGGAGGGATACGCTGTATTGAGAATTGATCAAACGCGTTTTCTTGTAAAGTCAGGCGCTGATACGCCATATCTCTTTTGTTAGATACGGCGTATTGGTCAAAAATCAGTAATCTTCAAATATCTTCGTTTTAGCTCCAATTTATGAGCCTTTTAGCTTGTCTTCACAATACACTCCTGAATTACTGCATTTATCAACTTTAAAGTAATTAAGTACTAAATTATGCAATAAATATATAAAAGTGGGAAAAACAGATGGGATAAATGATATATTAAAGTGACGTTATTTGATGTCATCGGTCTCGAATTTGTGTTTTTCAGATCTGTCACTGTTTGTGGTCTCGTGATTTCATCCTAACTGTTTTGGGTGTGTGTTAACAGTTCAAATCTTGTCATGGTCATATTATTCATTTTGGGTCCTTGTTTTAAGCTTATTGGTGTTTACAGCTTATTTTCGAGCTTATTTCGTCTTTGTTTTGGTCTGTATCTTTTTATGCTTATTTCGTCCTGTTACTGGTGCTTATGCTTATCTTCGTGACGTTTTTTGGGCTTATTCGGGTGGGTAACAGATTAGTAATAAGCCTGTTGTTTTGGCTTCGTTTTCATGGTCCTTTTAGCTCTTTAAAATGCTTATTTTGAACTCTTTTAAGCTTATTCAGTCAGGGTAAAAACTGTGCAAGATAAGGATCCAAATTTGGATATGGGTTTTATTTGTTTATGGACCACAAAAGGTACAGGCGAATTAAGCAGTCTGATTTGAGGCAAATTTATCAGCCTATTGAAGGCGAATTCATCCACCAAGCAAAGGCGAATTAATGCACCATGCCCAAGGTGAATTAAGCACCATGATCAAAGGTGATTTAATCCCATTGAATCACCCAACCATGACTGAGTCAACTCGGTAATTACCGATTTGACCCGTGTCGACTCAACTGAGTCAAGATCGAAACAGAAATGACGAAGATGAGTGCAAGACAGACCCGATAAACCATAAACAACATTAACAACCAACAATTATCAACCTCAACCCACATCAATTACAACCCTCATCAACAAATTCATTAAACTACGTATTTCCCTTCGTCACAATTGTATTACCACAACTCCATCTCCATTCCACATCAAGACTTTAAACATACAAGAATTTCATAAATATCTTAATTTTGTCACAAATCTTTTAAAGATTTTCGAGTATGAACTAATCATCATAGATCTGTGGAGTTAAAACCCCTCTTTTATATTCAAAAATAAAGAAAGACTAATAACAAACCTGCTATATTCAATCTTTGTTTTGATTTGGAAAAATTGAAAACAAAACCTACACAAGACACTCAAAGCAAAAAAACCAAGTTGAAACCTACCTGAGATCCTTTAAAGGATCTTGAAGCCATGCATCTCTTGAGTTCTTTATGGATTCGTGATTCATGGTGATCAATATTAGGGCTGCATTTTGGTATGTGGATGTATGGGTTTGATATAAGGAAAAGTGAGGATTTATTGGTTGATTATCTGGATGATTTTATAGCCGGTGTAGGGATAAGGAAGGATTAGATGAGTGGTTATTGATATCAGTTGGAGAGAATGGATGAGATGGTGGCGTGAATTTAGGAATATGAATGTTTTAGGGTTACAAATAAGGTGTTAAATACCCTTAGATTTAGGGCAAGCAATATCATTTTACTAAACCAGCGTGTAGGATCTGAAATACACATGGGCTGCCAAATTAGTTATTCTAAATTCTATTAGGTTTGGGCTTTATTTACTAAACTAATACCACGATGGGTATATAGCTTGATAATATGAAAACTAGATGGTTGTGGGCTTGGAATCCGAATATTGCTATCAGATTTGGATATGGGCCTTGAATGTTTTAATAATCATGATTATGAGCTACGTTGGTGATGGGCTGGTTTGAGAATTAGACTGAGTATAACAGTGTTAACTGTTTCGTATTACAACTAAATTGGCTATATGATTCACTTGGGATGATTATTGCTATATTTAGTTGTTAATGGTTACATTTGAGCTTGCTTAATATAGTTCTATGTTATTAACCAAAAGTTTATACAAACTAGTGTATAAATTGGTTAACTTGGACTAAATATTTGAGATTAAATGGTTATTGGTTGTATTCGAGGTTCGAAATGACATAGTGACAATGTGAAGAGACCGGGATCGATGCTTATAAAGAATCATGGAATTTATTTTGTAATGGCTAGATTTGATATTAATTTATCTAAGTGGCTACGGAGTTGACCGGGTATCACTTATTTGATCGTGAAGTTGGATTTTATGAAGGCGTGTACTTATTTTATCTTAAAGTCGGGATTTAGTCATTCATAGTTGGTTGGATGCATGACTTTCAATGATAACTTGACCGGGCTTAAGATTTTGGATGAAGACTTGGGTTATCTAGTTACCAGCAGTCGGGGTGGATGGTTGAAGACCTGGATAACTATCACTTAAAAGAGATACGTTGTAGTTCTCAGTGTCACACGCAGAAGATGTTGTGGATAATCGTAAAAGGTGATGAATATCTCATACTTTGCTTGGTAAGTATTGAGTTTCTCTACACTATTCTTTCAACTTTAGTGCAAGCTTAAGTCACAAGAACGGGGAATTCTACTTCAGTTTCAAGTTTGGTATATCGGGTTTACTCCATCAGTGGTAAACATACGGTGGGTTGTTGATCTTGTTTTATGTAGTTCTAGTTTCTTAACTAAAGGTTTATATAAATTGGTGTATAATTTAGTTAACTTGGACTATATTTTTAAGTTTGGTATATTGGGTTTACTCCATCAGTGGTCACTTCAAATAGCTTACAAAATAGTTCGTAAAAAGATAGTCAGAGAGAGTTTATGAGTAGAGATTTGATCAGCAGTTGATTCTCACGGGATAGATTTAAGCTAATTTATTCTTCTCACAAGTATTCAAGTATATGTGCGTACAAGGTTTTGCTGATTCTGAGGTATCAAAACCAGCAAGGGGGAAGGAGTAGATACACCGAGAGTCTTTGCCTTTCTTTTTTTGAAATCTTGAAAAAGTCAGCTTTCTTGAAAATCTTTTATGTTAGGCCATGTCGGGAAGACAAATGTCATAACCGCAAAGACAATTAGCGCTTTAATTTATGGCTTTTGGGTGTATTTCTTCAACTACATGGGGGAAGAGATATCTTGTGAAAGTTAGTATGCATTATTTGAATTTCCATGGGGGAGAGTTGTGAGAAGAATTATTCAAGTGTGAGAAGATGCTTTGCTGATCCAGTTAATGTCTCCCCGAACGGTCAATCACTAAGCTTATTCTTAAAGAAACAGTAATATTTAATGTGGTATCCTACTAATTCCGTTGTGCACTTAATTATTCTAAGCTTGTATGAAAGCTTTGAAACTGCTCAAGAGAGGATTGCTAGTTTGGGGGGAAGCTTTGAAAGCTTCTAAATAAAGAATATGTGGCATGAATTAGGGGGAAGCTGATTCATTGCTAGTTTAGGGGGAAGCTTTGAAAGCTTCTAAATGAAGAATATGTGGCATGAATTAGGGGGAAGCTGATTCAGAAGCTTCTCCTTAACCAAGAAGTGTATGGGTTACCTAGTTTATGCCTATTATAATATTTCTCCTACAAGGTACTACAAAGATGATTCATGTTGGAGTGCAGACTTGAAGTCAAAGACCACAGAAGACATCATCAGCATTGGAAGCTTCATGGAAGTTCTTGTTCTTAATCAATATGTACTTGTTAGGAAAATATTGTAAGTAATTCCGTATATCGTCCCGTGGGGGAAGATTGTTAAGAATCCATTTTACGTGATGACATTATGGAATTACCATACTTTACCATACCACCATACACAAGGACTAGAATAGCAAATATAGCATACTTGTGTAATGTATGGTGGTATAAATACCCCTCTATGGCTTCCATAGAGGGGTTGAGGCTTTTGTATTATTTCACTTTCCATCTTATTTTACATCTTTTGTTTCTCTTTCTACTCTCTCTCTCTCTCTAAACATGACTATCATGTGGTTTGAGTCTCCAAGACCACCAGATCATAGATTATTTGTTTATTTCAAATTAAGAACCTAAAAGCTTTGAAATGCTCAACATATCCAACAAAGATGAATTCAATGCCTCTTTCGCCCAAAGTTTTCAGCTTTGGATCAAGGAGTCTTACAACTGCCCTACAACCCCAAACCCTGAGGTAGTTCAGGTTTAGTTTTCTTTTAGTCCAGAGTTCATAAGGGGTAATCATGTTCCTTTTATTAGGAACCCTATTTAATAAATAGCAAGCTGTTAACATAGCTTTACCCCAGAATCCTTGAATCAGTCCTGAGCAGGTCAACATGAAATTAACCATTTCTTTCAGTACTCTATTTTTCTATTTAGATATACCATTTTGTTGTGGAATATAGGGAGCAGTCATTTCATGAATAATACCAACAAACTAAAAATACTGAGTATCCATATACTCACCTCCCCTATCAGTCCCGAATCTTTTGATCAGGGACCCTTGTTGTAATTTAACTTCAGTTTTGAATACTTTGAATTTATCTAATGCTTCATCTTTTGAATATAATAAATAAACATAGAAAAACCTTGAAGCATCATCAATAAATGTCACAGAGTATTTCTTATTCCCTAATGAGGGAGTAGCATGCAGATCACATAAATCAGTGTGGATCAGCTCTAAAACTTCAGTTTTACGTTTTACATTTTGAAATTGTTTCTTAGTTATTTTGGTCAGCATGCATGTTTTACATTGTTTCAGTGTCCATGTGAAAAGCTGGGATTAACCCATCCTTAGACATATCTTGCATCCTCTTATAGTAGACATAGCCCAGTCTAGCATGCCATAGGATTGAATCATTTAGTTTAGAGGTTGACATAAAGGCTGAACCAATATTATCATTAACAATATTAAGCCTGAACATTTTATTACTCAAATAACCAAAACCAATAAACACACCATGTTTGGATAGAACAAATTTATTAGATTCAATCACTTGTTTATAACCACAATTGTTCAAAACAGTACTAGAAACCAAATTCTTCCTTATATTAGAAACATGCAAAAAATTAAACAAGGAAACAATCTTTCCAAAACTAAATCTAAGATCTACACAACCACGTCCATGCACTAGGGATGTTGACTCATTTCCTATGTGAAGAATAGATCCATCATTCAGTGACTCATAAGTCTTGAACCATCATCTATCTTTACACACATGTACAGTTGTTCTAGAGTCAACCCACCATGCAACATCATCATCCTGCACATAATAAGCTTCAGATACATATGCAACATAATAAACCTGGAGAGATTTATTAAACATATTCTAACCTTTCAGTAAGTTGGTATAACCATCCACTTAACCATTGGCCTTGTTGCCAACTTTTCTGTGATAACCGGTGATTTTTCATAGGTCATAGTATCCCAAAATACTATGACTACATACTACTATTCCATCAAATCCTATGAAACAACTTAAATTTTGACTTTTGTTGACTTTTGCAGTGCGTAAAGCAGTTACGTTGAAACCGGCTATCAACCAAACATATTTCTTCCATGATAAGATATCTTATTATAAATTACTACGTACTAAACATTTACAGCTAAGTCTGATCACTTACATGGAAGTTTTCCCGCGTACAGCGAAAAAAACGTCAAAACAACGTGTACCGGCACGACAGTGGTTAAATATTATGACTAAATGTCTTAAATGACTAAGATAGACTCCTTTCAATAAATTACTTGATAGTAATCAATAACGTTTCAATAAACGCAAATTTACGTGTTTCGCTCAGAGTTAACAAGAAACGAAGAAAAACGCAAGTCCGCACTAAATCTAAAGCAATTTAACTATAAAACCTATAGTATGAATATTCAAAGTTTACGTAAACATAATTTTACATTCGATAAAAATACAAGTAACTTTCGGGTTTCGATTCATTTTCAAAATAAACCACGACACATGATCCCGACACAAGACGAAAGACAAAAAAATAAGCATGGGATCCCTTTTTCTCTAGTCCTAGCCGACCACCCCTAAGGGAACACCATTCCCACATTTTTTGAGCCTCATCTAGTCCTTTGTCCTATAAATTTCAAATTTACACACACATATCCTCATTTCATCAATACACCAAAACAACAAAATCTCTCCCTCCTCTCTTCTTGGTTTCGGACGAACACACACAACCTACACACACTTCATTTTTCAAGTTTTGTTAAAGACACAGAAACAAGGACGCATAAGGGTCAAGTTCTAATAGTCATGGGTAAACGGAAACAACTTTTGGGTTGTACATTCAAGCTTTAATCTTCATTTTGAAAACCCTCTTTTGTAAGTCTTCTAAAACCTCAAATTCGTGTACTTTCATGATTGTTATGGTGTTCTAATACCAGTTGTACAAGTTGACCGTTCTAAAAATCGAAACTTAAAAGTTTAACAAATGTTTGAAAGAGTGCGCTATGGTCTCGACGTGGACAAAGGGAAACAAAGAAATGAGATTTCAAATATTTTGGTTGTGGTGGTAATCTAATATCTAGTGTCAAGTGCTTATTCTGAAACCTAGCTTAAAAATAAGCACGCTTAGGGCTTATTTGGGGTTTGGGCTTGTTTCGTGTCTTGGCCCAACGAAAAACAAAGAAAAGAGTCATGGGCTCGGCCCATGACTTATCCGGCTTATTTTCGTCTTGACTAAGCTTATTAGCTTAGAGTATTTTCGTATAAGGCTTATTAGCCCACTCGTTAGGGCTTATTTGTGTTTTGGGCTTTTGTGTAGTCACGGCCCAACAAGGGAAAGAAAAAGAGCCATGGGCTCGGTCCATTATCATTTTGTCTGGCTTATTTTCAACTCATTTGAGCTTATTAGCTTATCATACACTTTTTAAGGGCTTACTAGCTTATTCGAGGGCTTATTGGCAGTTTTGGGCCAAACAAGCCTCACGGCTAAATAAGCCGTGGCTTATCTTGGGCTTATTTTACCTGTCATGCTTAGTGGACTTATTTTCGAGCTTATTATGGCTTATTTTGGTAACTCATTTGGTTTTTGAGGTTATTGAACTATTCGGACTCATATCGGCTTATTTTGGGCTTATTAAGGCTACAATCCAATAAGAAAATAAGCTACGGCTTATTTGTCTTATTGACCGAAACTTTTTCTATTTTACATCTTATTATTCTAGCTTTTTTTGGCAAACTAAAGGCTTATTGCTTATTCCTAAAGCTTATTGGTCTATTTTGAAACTTATTGGGTTATAAAATACACTTGTAGAATTATTGGGCCGAAAAGCCCAATAAGGTATAATACTTATTTTCTCAATACACCTATCGGGCTATTCATAAAACTCTTTAGTGGGACCAATAAGGCCCAATAAACCAAAGCGACTCAATTTTGGATTGAATTTGAGAATTTACCAGATTAACAATACTATTAGGACTCACATTTGGGCTTTTCGGCCCAATAGGTGAAAACTTATAAACCTAGATGTCTAAAATGGATATTTGATCGATTGATACCTGCGTAAGTATATAATGGTTAAACTAGTCATAGATGTCATGTTCGGATAAACGAATCATAAATATAAACTTTTTTCATATTGTTGGAAATTAGGAATTTAAGGAGAACATTGGAAAATAAGGTTTGGAAACCTTGGGAAAATTTTAAAAACAAACGGGTCATGCCGAGATTTTATAAAATATCATACACTAAGAAATATCATGGAAAAACTCATTTTTCGTATAATTCAACAAAAAGACAAAGTTATGTTTTCATTAAATACTAAATTACAAACTGTAAATGATTAGACTTAATCACAATAAACGAACTAAAAGACGTACTATACCATGACACGAACTAGATTTATAACTTCGATAAAAAGACAAAATAATAAAATATTATTATTTTAACGGCCGACTATTTTTTATTTTTATACTCTATCTTTACCCTTAAATTTCTAACATATTTAAATTCTTAGTTTTATATTCTTAATCATCTAAGCCCTTATTTCCTTAATTATCAAGCTCTTTAATAATTATTCTCGACTCGGAATTCTAAATTCGCATTCTCTTATTCGTGATACTATAATCCTCATCCCTTTCATTTTCATTCCTCGATCGTGCATCATGCGGGAGATTTAACTCTCATCGTAGTCTAAAAACTCCACTTAGTTTCCTCCACAATCCATGAAAAACAAGAGTACAATCATATCATGATATGCAAAACTTTTCATAATAGCAATACAATACGTTTGTTGCACAACAAGTCATTTTATCATGTAACATATAAATAAAATAAAACCACTAAGGGTAAACATTATTACTAGGTCCGTCGGTCTCTGGGTACCATTGCGCATTTACTTAGAGATCATCTAGTTCAACTACTATCATCTTGTTGAGGTGAGTTCTTGTAGCCCCACTTTTCAAACTATTTTCCATTGGGGAAAATGATACTCAAATTTATTTTAATGCTTTTCATCTTTGCAAAACTTCTATTTTATTTTGGACAATGCTATGTGCTTATGATTACGTGTATGAATACTATGTGAATTCTATGTCAATTGCTATGTGAATTCTATGAGACCAATTCATGCAAAGTTCTATGTGGACTTCTGCTCAACACTATATACATACAACTATTTACCGACCTATGTTTAGCTCCAGCTGGTAGGATTTAGGTTCTGGCAGAGGGGACCTTTAAGCGCCCAGGACCATTGTGTTTTTTTTTCTTTGTGTGTTTGTTATCTTTCGACTAATTGATATGAATAAATTCAAACACTATGATAGCATTGGTTTTCTATGTGGAAATCACACGCTATGGTAGCATGGGATTTCTATGTGGAATCTAAGTCAATTGCATGCATTCTGTTTTCATATTGCACATTTGTCCACTACTTAAAGAATTGGCACAACAACTAGGTTTACATCTAAACCTACGAGCTCACCCACTTTATGTTAACCCTTTTAGAGTATCATTTTTAGGTGCGATCAACTTTTGAATAGAAGGTAAATGGAGTTCAATATTTATCATTGATTAGAACATTTTTCCCTAAAGACCACGTATACCTTGTTTTCATACCACATCAATATGTAACAAATGTAAATAAACTTAGTTTTATTGTGATGAATCATGGTATATCTTTGTATCTTTGTGCCACATGAAATCAAAAAAGGTCATGCCCCGTGTTTTCGCCGCCTGTCGGGGTGTGACATTTTCCGCCTTTGCAATCCTTTTTTAAGTGTCCATGTTTTTAACACTTCCAACTAGTCACTTTAGACTTTTTCTTAGGATCAGCTTTGGTGTCCTGATGTTTACGTTTACCCTTATTGTCATTATACCTAAAGGAGTTGTTATGCTCAGTCATATTGACAACTGAAGGACCAACAACATTGTTGCCTTTTGGCTTGTCATTATTGTGGAAACTAAAAGGGGTGGTGGGTTTGATGTTTGTTTAACCGTTTATTAAAAGTTAACCTAGATTGTCAACTTATGTGAAATCAAGAGATATACACAAGTGTATATGATAGCGTGCAATAAGTAAATAAGTAATCTACGAAGTATAAACAAGTAAGGATATGAAAGATCAAACTGATGACACAATGATTTATAGTGGTTCGGCTATGAAGCTCCTCTTCGCCCTACTCCACTCCTCAAGTACCCAACTTGAGAGTTATATACAACTATATCAACAAGGCTCCTTTTAGACAGAGGAAAACCGCTACATGTCACCTACACTTTTTAGGTACAAAGCCCTCACCCCCCCCCCCCCCCCTAAATTACGAGTTCTACCTTCGAGAATGAACCATTTCTAAAACTACAATATGTATTTTATGGCCTCTAACCTATACTAATCTATCATACAATATGATCATACACAAACCACAACACAAGTTACCTATCAAGATGAATGAATTATTACAATCGTGATGACTACAACTAAACTATTAACCACTTTGAAGCTTGACTTCTGTTGTAAGTGTTCTTTACTAAACTGTGAAATGACGGTGAATCAACCTTATATTGGATTATGTAACAAGTATTAATGATCAAAGAAGATACAAAAGATAAACTATGTGTGTTCTTGCTAAATCCTATTATGCGTGTAAAAATTTTTGTCAAGAGTTCGTCCTCAAATGGAAGACTTAAGGTTGTATTTATTAGGCAACACTTTGAAATTAAAATGCTTGTCCCAGACAGTTGGATGGTGCGACTCACGGATACACCATCAGCTGGATATGTTCCTTGTTATGGTAGATCCGTGGGAGGAGCTGGGACAGCTTTTGTCATTTTATGATTAACCCCAAATCTATACAAAATATTGTTTTGTACTTAATAAAACTTGTTAATTAGATTCTTCTAGAACAAAATATTTCTTATCACCAATAAGGAAAGATTTTCTAGATTTGGGAAGATTTGAAAAGATTGTTTCCACTTATGATAAATCTTATTTTGTCTTACATGATTAATATAACTAGCTTATAATTATATCTTGTGGTTTACTTAATTAGTTGAATTAGAATAATTATAATATTTAAAATTCTTGGTTTTAGATCTTAATAATATAAGCCCTTATTTCCTTTAATTATCAAGATCTTCAATAATTATTCATTGGACTCCAAATTCTAAATTCATATCCTCTTATTCGTGATACTATAATCCTCATTCCTTTCATTTTCATTCCTCGATCGTACATCATACATGGATTTCAAACTCATCGAGTCAAACCACTTAGTTACCACACAACCATGAAAACAAAGTACGTCATATCAAGTATGCAAAACATTTTCATAAATAGCAATACAAATGTTTGTGAACTAACTCATTTAACATGAAACATATCTCTAAGGTAAACTTATTACTAGGTCGTGGCCGGGTACCATTGCGCATTTACTTAGAGATCATCTAGTTCAACTACTATCATCTTGTTGAGGTGAGTTCTTGTAGCCCCACTTTTCAAACTATTTTCAGTTAGGGCCGAATATGATACTCAAATTCATTTCAATGCTCTTCATCTGTGCAAAACTTCTATTTCATTGTGGACAATGCTATGTGCTTATGATTTACGTGTATGAATGACTATGGGGAATTCTATGTCAATTTCTTTGTGATGCTATGTAGATCAATTTGCATGAAAAGTTCGTATTGTATTGCAACAGGGGTGGTCTGTTGCCTCAACACTACATACATATAACTATTTGCCCCGACCTATGTTCAGCTCAGACCTGGATAGGCTTTTTTTTAGGGGCAGTAGGGACTATAAGTCACTCAGACCATTATGATAAGGCTTGGTCATAATTGAATATGCAATTAATCAAATTCAAACACTATGATAGCATCGGTTTGCTATGTGGAAATCAAACACTATGATAGCATGAAATTGCTATGTTGGAAGTCTAAATCAAATGCATGCATTTTGTTTTTCATATGTGCAGAATTTGGTTACTTCGTAATAATTATTGGAACAACAACTGGGTTTGACATCTAAACCTATGAGCTCCCAACTTTATGTTGGACCCTTTTAGAGTATCATTTTCAGGTGTGATCAACTTTTGAATAGAAGGTAAATGGAGTTTAAGTATTATCATTGACTAAGACGTTTTCCTAAAGACATGTGTACCTTGTTTTCAAGACCGCATCAAATGTAACAATGTAAACTAAGTTTTCTTGTGATGAATCATGGTATATCTGTTGGAAATTGTTATCTAATAACAAATAATACTCTACGAGCTACGCAGCGGATCTAGTTCATATAGCAATTATAATTACCATAAAATATAAACAGAAAAACATACCAAATAGCCAACCCAAGCTACTTTGTGAAAACCAAAGTACTTTTCGAGTACACGCATGTGTGTATTACATGCTTAAACCAAAACCACTATTAAGTTACTTAAGTAAGTAACTTACAGTGTTCAACATACATGTCGACAATATCACCGACATGAATAGTTCCAGAACCAATACTTCAAGATAATACGTCAAGTAATAGGAGAAGATAACCAATAATCCTATAAGGGTTTTTTAGTTGGTTTCGAATACTAGAGAAGAAGACATAAGGCGTATTTTGATAATATATTGAGGTCTAAGGCATCCTCTATTTATAGTGTCTAAGATTAGGTGATACATAGCTTTGGGAAAAAGCAATAACCTAATCTTGTTACTTTGGTCCCTTTTTTTCCTTTCTATCTACTCCGGCCACCCGTAGTTCAATTTTACAACCTTGGTGTTGACTTTTTAAATTTTCTAATATTTATGGTTAATTACATTTAATTACCCTCTATTAATTAAAAAGCCTTTTTAGTTAATTATTGCTGTATAAACGAACTAATTACGTACCGTTAACCTATTCTATCGTATTGGAATATTAATATACATAATAAAAAACCACTTATATTATTATATACATCATGAGTATTTAATACATATATTAATAAATATACGCTTATATTATTATTTTATATAACTAACTATGAATGATTATCTATGTGGTATATATACATGTCGTGAACCCCGTATGGCATAACGTATTCCTAGCCCGATATAAATATCTGTATGAATGGAGCACAAACCCAAAAGCTCCCACTTCGCCAATGGCACATGTAATAGAATATAACATAACAACATTAAACTGGAATAGTCATTGAGCCTACATCATCAATGCTCCCAGAAATACTTAAGTATATAGTTTCGGTAAACAACTCAGCCTTTAATGGTTTCAGTTAATCCTATCCTTTAGTTTCAGATATATGTTAAATATGGATATGGATCAATAGTCATTCCATAGTTTAACGATTCTATTTCTCGCATCTGTATTGATCAAGATTACTAAATATAAAAAGAATCAACTTAACTAAACTTTGGACGCGACCACGTACATATCTGATCAACCTAACAAGGGCCCCAGTAAGTATCTAACTCCCAAACATGTGGAGGAACAAATTTTATTTTGACTACATGTATCCGTCATGTACTTCAAAACACTTCTAAAAATATCCCTTATAACTACCTTTTGACAGACTAGCGGTAGGCTTATAATCAAGAAATGGTATCTATACATGCAAAACCTGCTTGCATCTCATGTCTAAAGATAAACATAACTTTCACCGTGTGTGTAATGCCCCAATGACGCCGATCCATAAAGTGATCTACACATGATGGGGATCCAATATTCAACCTCATTGAATAACATGCGAAGCTGGCAGACAACATCTTTACGTAACCAGTCACTTACATTTACCTTGTCTTAACAATATTCCCATATCGTTAACTTAGAATAAATAAATTTATTCAAGGATTTAAACATGCAAATATAAGACACAGTGGTATAAATGAAAATGATCATACCACGTATGTCAATTCATTGTTTTAATACAAATGCTTATAGTTCCATTATCCAAATACCAAATAAGATTAGTGCATGATGATCCTAGTTAAGTACTAATGTCTTATCCACAACAATCACGATTAGTAGTAAGGCATAGGTTCCTCATGAAGCATATCAAATTAGCGTTATGATCTCTTGTGGGACTTTGAGATTGCTTTTTTTAATAATTCAACAATTTAGTGTAGTACTTTGATATAATATTATGATTGCTATTTACGTATGTGTTGCACTCACTCTTTTATTGTTTAACTTACATCAGTCTCTGTCACATTATTTCTTAAGATGTATACGTTACAACAATCATACTCCTTAAACGCTCTACAGTCATCTTTAACTGTTTCTCAAACTGCTAAAGCATCCTTTATTCTTTTAATTAGTGTTATGCAAGATGTTTTAAACAAGCATATGCTAGCCAACAATGTTAGCATATAAAATAAAAACTTGCGCTTTTACAAAGATTGAGTATCAATTCTCAAATTAAAACAAGCAATAGTGGCTATACAAACACACTTTGCATAAACCACCGTAAATTCTGAACACTTCTTTAATAATGTTTGGATATCAAACAAACCCAAGGTTTGTTGATCTTACTATGATTATCACAATGTATATCCATAGTATCTTCATTATCAATTCTATGAATGAATTCCTAATTTAAACATTAATCGCAATGTTTCTTCTAATATCTTTCAATTAGATTTTCCTTCTAATATCTTTCAATTAGATTTCAATGTCGTTTAAATCATTTTAACAGCCCCCCCCCCCCCACCCCCCCCCCCCCCCCCCCCCCCCCCCCCCCCCCCCCCCCCCCCCCCACCCACCCCCCCCCCCCCCCCCCCCCCCCCCCCTTCTCATGCAAAAGATAAAACTTATCCCATACAAAATATGATGTACATAATGAATCCTTTAGTGGGTCTTAAGGTTTCCATTCATGTGTTTAATCTCACCAAGTAAGATAGATCATTCGAGTTTCACTCAATGATATTTCATATTGTACTTGGACTTAATTCACCACTTATGTTTAATGTATCAAACATATTATTCCAAGGTTACATGTTTCATTTCCTAAAATACTTACAATAAACTTTATTCCAATCTAAGAGATAAAATTTTACTTAGATAAATAAATTTGTTTCTAATTATGTTCAATAACATAATCTATTTTAGAAAAGTAAAATAAAATTTACTCCCACTAGCGTTGAGATGTACTTACGAGATATCTTACTTATAATTAAAAATCAAATCCAACAAGTGATTTATTTAACAATTAAACTTAATGTTTCTGCATCATTTAGATACTTGCTCTTCTATCCATACTTGGATTCTAGCATTTTTGTATACTTTCTAATGATTATATTGGATTCTTAAAACCTTATCTGATTACATATCGTCCTCGCAAAGGTAATCAATCAACAAGTGTTCTTGTAATCTAACTTGTCATATTTCTTTCCAAGAAAACAATTATGACAATCAAATCATCTTTTTATATTTAAAGTTCGTAAATGAGAAAGTTTTAATCATAATCAATTACTTGAGTATGAGTAAACACTTATGTCATTTGACGTGCAATAAATATGTATACAAAATATTATCTTTATGAGTCTTCTTTAAAAAGACACTCATTTAAACCTGATAGGTTAAAGATAAAACAAATTCTAAGAATATGATTATCTCCTTTAGGACAGCATCTCTTCATTCATTAAATCCAAGATCTAAGAATGCATATCCTATGGTTAGCAAGTTCACAATTGATCCTCTAACTCATAATCCTCACCATTGATATAGAAACATATCATGAGGTATCCTTGCGGATCTATGAATATGAGTAATCATCATTCTAAGGTTCATCATTTTCATGTTTAGCCTTAGTATGACATTCGCTAGTGCGTTTAGAAGGTTCATGTATCTTCTTCTTGAAGTAATTCAAGACCTACAATACTCCCACTCGATTCTTGTACATTTGAGACTATTATCAAATAAATCAGCATGACGAGCAACAAAACTTTATTCTCGTGTGGTTATAGAAAAGGTATCCCATCGTTTCCTTTAGGTATCCACCAAGATACACTTAACAGTTCTAGGCATTTGTCAATAATAATCTCCAAGAGATTTTTACTAAATATAGAACTTCAATCAAGACATAATGAGATACATCTCATTTATCTTAATTATCTTCTAGGTTGGAGTCTAATTGGGTATATCCACGACATACTCAAATATCTAACCTTGATCTCTTTAAGGAGTTTAATAAGTTAAGGTCATCATGAATCAAATAATATCAATATATAATTTGATTACCCTTATTGGAATTACCATAAAATGTGGTATTCCAATAAGATTGATTTTATACTTTTATAGCTTTCCTATTATACCAACTTAAGTTAAAACGTAATGGTATCAGTAGTGTTACTAAGCCAATTGCATCCTTTTATAAGTCTTTTGAGCAAGTCAACGACTTGATGTGTATGTACTAACAATTAGACACAAACGTCCAATACATTACTATTCGTTATAAGTCTTTGACCAAATCAATGACTCCATGTACATGTCTTTAACAAGAAGACATAACAACTAAACTAAAGTAAATCAATAGTAAGTTCAAGTTAATTTCAAACTCCATGTCTATGATTTCAAGAAAACATAATCATGTAGCTTACCTTCTTATCTTGACACATTCTCTTAATAGGGCTACATACATTAAATGTGTAGGAGTCCCAGTAGAGTTTACTTTGCAGTTAAGAAACCATTAGTCATATTGTTTTAAGTTGTTCCTTGCACACAATAAAGATTTCTCCCACTTGTGCAGGGTACAACTTCTTTGCATAAAACAGCACAACACAAGTTAGTTTGTTTGTATTTACAATATGGTAGTGTCAAGCTTATAGCTAGTGTATATATAGAACTCCATCTATTAATAAG
>BQNB010081401.1:9850-29635 GCA_026074375.1 Tanacetum coccineum
TTTATGGATTGGTACTGCAAACGACAAGGAATCACTCACCTGACACTACAAGATCTGGAAGGCCCAGCATTCAAAATCGTTAAAGTGTTTCATCCTGACGTGATTCATCTCCAATTCTAAATGGAAGAGTGCCACAAACTTCTCACAGATCAAGTGGATGATACAATCCTCAGGTACAACGTCAGCAAGCCACTTCCACTGGGTGGTAAACCAGGCCATGTGACCATTCAACCGGACTTCTTTTTCAACAAAGACCTGGAGTATCTACGATATGGTCGCAAGGTTGGCAGACCGGCCTTGTCAATCTCAAAGATGAAGGCGGCATACTATCCTGATGTTGGCTTAGAGAAACTAGTGCCTGATCAGTTCTAGATTAAAGAGGAATGCAAGTATGACATCGCAGCTATGTATGGTATCTCTCACTGGTGGTTTCAAAGACAACGATTCTACATTGACCGATTCTCATCTGAAGGAGACCGCCGAGCAGTAAGGACTCATATGCGTATCTTAAGTGTCGTCCGAATCGAAGTCTTTTCAATGTATGGGTACAACTACATGAAGAAGATAGTCCTTCGTCGAGCTGATCTCAAAGAATACGTCATAGCAGAAAGGGACTTCAAATACATGTACCCTAGTGACTTTGAAGATCTGTACTTGTTAAATCTTCAAGGTCACTTGAACCACCTATCACCCGAAGACAAAAAGATTCTAACTACCGCTGTCAATCTATGGACCAGAAACTTGGTTATCAGACAACGTGTAGAAGACTTCCAACTGGGAATTGAGAGTTACCAGACGCAGCTAAACCTCACCAAACCTCGATGGGAGGCCACTGGATTTGAGTTCAAGCATGATTTCACCGTCATAGACTCTCCAAGGGCAGTCATTTTTAGAGATAGATACGGGGTTCAGATGATCATGAGGTTCAATGAAATACACAAGTTCAGTGATGGCACTCTGCAACAGATTGATGAAGCATTGGACTATCGAGTCAAGGAATTCCGGATCAACAGGACTAATCCAGGGATGAACGCCAGATTTTGGACAAAGAAAGATGTTGACAGAAGCAAGGACTTCATGTTCGCTATCCAGAAACGACTAAAGACAAGACGTATCTTTCGGAATCTGGAGAGCTTTGTTGGTGGACGGATTCGAGAAGGCGACTACCGGTTACTGCAGAGAACCGAATGAGGGGTAGTCTATTTTATACGTTGTTGTAATATGTACATTATTATGTAGTGACTAAAACTGTAACTTAGGCTTGTATATTAAGTAACTATATGTTTCACATTCGGATTATATAAACCTGACACACTTTCTCCCAAATTTTCCTAACTTAAATCAATTGAGACCCAAAATCTCAACGGATTTGAAATTTTTGCTCGGGGGAGAAAATGTGATTTAATTATGAAAATCTGATATAAAATGTGATCTTTTAAACTCAAGTGTAGGCTCCTCCATATGTGCTAAACTTTTTCGAATATCGATGCACATATTAAGGGGGAGCGAATGGTATATGATGGCGAAGAGAACAGTACCAAAAGACCGACCCCGTATTTACTTTATCGGAGTTATAAGGATGGTATGGTTAGGTACATGTTCCCATGATCCCGCCAGAGCCGGAGGGATCTACCCAGGGACAATCCACTAGTTAGTGTAGAAGTCCTTAGGTATGATTACAAAAGGAGTAATGTGAGAAGAAGGGAATAGTGCGGACTGAGATGGAGCTAGTACTGGAATAAACCCAACAAGGTTCTAGTTATGAAGTCTCGGTAAGCACTGAAGGGGTTGAAGAATGAAAAAGAAATGTTAAGATAAAGGGTGAAAAGAAAGCAGCCCTCCTTAAACATTAGGCAGAAACCGGGTCAATACATATGCTCCAAAATCACATGGTTGGATTTGCTGGACATTGAAACAAGTATCATGGACCCAGTGATACGCTGTACAACCCTCCCTACTACTCAAGATCCCTCAAAGGATTCTTGTTTTTCATCTCTCACGAGATCAATACAATTCTATCGTCTTTCTCACTCCGAGTTAGTCGATATTGAAAAGGCGCATTTTCTGCTTTTTTTTGTCCGCTCCAGCCTCCCGACCATAAAACACAAACATGTTTTGCACTATTGAGTCCAGAGCCTGAATCATCCAACAGTATCATTAAGACCTTATCCATATTGAGCTTGTTTCTCCACACACTGTGACAACAAGTAAAAGATTTTAAGAGTCCTTCGATTATCTCGTGGTAGTTGCCAGAACATCCGAGTGATACGAAAGTACTCACAATGAAGATGGAAATCCTTCTAGAGCCAACATCAAACAAGCTCTTGGTAGGTGACATGTGAGATCCACTATGGATTAAACTTGTGACAAATGGAAAGAAACGATGGTGCGATTCTCTGTGAATCAAACTTGTTCCAGGTTGTGAATTGACGAATCATTTTGGAAAACCTCTCGATGTGCTCAACAACTGATTTTCTAGCACATCGATTGTGAAGTTCTTTCAAAACAAATGAGTTTCTAATGAAATTTAATTTTATGCTATCAAACACTCTCGATGTGTCACAAAATACTTTCTCAAATGACATGTCGATTGATTTTCAAATCAACTTTTCTCTTTAATCGGTAAGATAGTAACTAACCGATTCACTCTTATCGTGCTGTCTGCTTTGAGACGTTCCGATATAGAGAATAGGCAAGTATGGATATTTTGATGGTTACATATCAGATGATCTAATACTTATACTAGAAATCTTGTCAAGGAGATTCTTCTTAAGATGAATCTACCTGATCATAAGTCGGTCCTCATGGATCTGGAGGTTAATCCAATCTGACTCGGTCGAATGACAAAGCCAAATTCGTCCACATGCTTTATTGCTAACTGTTTTATTACATGATCAAGTTATGGTGGAAATGGAGATACCTCCTTCCAGTGGAGTCAATTCACAGCCCCATGCTCACACTTAATGTGTTCAATCAAAGACACCATGACAACCAAAAGACCTATAACACAGCTTCCGCTACTCTGATAAGTAATGTCATGATCAAGAAAAGTGTGAGCATGCTGGTCCGAAAGTCACAACATCACATGAAGGCAATGCAACTTAACAAGGATGATTAAGAGATTTAAGATGAATGATGATCTCAAAGAAAGCTCAAAGATCGCACAATTCTAAGGAACAAATCTTGAAGTTCATTACATAATGTACAATGATCTCAAAGAATGAAGAATCAAAGACTACGAGCTACAGATAGAAGGTCGAAGAACTAGAATGTTATTATTCAAATTGTGTTTTATGGGGTAACCTCCCTTAAGGGGAGATTGTTAGGATTATGAAAAAGACTCAGTCACCCCCGTGTATTATTTAGTATAGCAAAGCTCGTAGTTAGAAAGTAAGCGTATGACTTTCGGTATTGGGTTGGGTCTTTTACCCCAAGTGTTAAGCCCATACCCAAGCCCATAGAGCTCACAAACACATGTATATAAACCCCTTTCCAGCCATGGGAAAGGGTTTAAAAACTTGACTTTTTAACTCATAAACTTCAAACTTTCATTAATTCGTAAAAAAGAGTACAAGGCAGTAAAAACTGAATTAAAATGTTAAAGTGACTTAAATAAAAATTACAATAAAACTAAGATAAGCTAAGATTATCTAAAAATTATCTCAGATGGCTCCAAGGCTTACAAAAAGCTCTATTTATAGCTGAAGTCTTCTCTTCTTCAACTTGCAGCTTGTGTTTCCATTGTGAGAGCTTTCTAGGGTGTTTTTGTTATGTGAGGGACTTGATAAAAGTAATCTCAGCATTCAATCATTCATTATCAACAATAAATATAACAACAATCCCACTAACCAACAATCCCATTATTTTAAAATCCACCAAATTCCCAAACACCCTTTTCTTTTTTCTAAAATATTCTTTATTTTTTCCTTAAATCACCCTTTATAATCCATTATTCCTTTTTTTTTTCTTTTTTTTAACTTTTTTTTACAAAAAAACACTACAATTAAGTAAAAAAAAATCAAATTAAAAAAACAAAAAACCAAACACAAACCAACAAATTTATATATATTTATATAAAATAAATTTATAAAATATATTAAAAATCATTTAATATAAAATATCTCACTCTTTTTAATTTTTTTTTAAATATAGATAAATAAATACTTAATATTTATTTTAAAATTATATTTATTCCATAACTACTTTTTTTAATAAATTAAAAAATAAAAATACAATATTAATACTATAAATATCATATTTTATATTATTTTAAAAAATAAGGATTATTAAATTATTTCATAATATATTCTATATATTTTTTTTATTATTAAATTATATATAATTAAATTAATTTATAATTATTTATTATATATTTACTTATTTATAAATTAAAAAAAAAATTCTGTGTTATAAAATGTATGTAAAAAATATTATTTAAATTTATGAAATCTAATTTGTTTAGAAAACTATTAATATTTTACAATAGATTTAACAATGTAATTTTTAGAAGAAATGTTTACTATTTTTTTGAAAAATATATTTTAAAACTGTAAAAATTTAGTTATTGATATTTTTATTATAAAATCTATATTATTGTTTAAGTTTTAAAATCTTTTAAATATATTTAATTAACATTTTTAAATTCTTCTTTTGTTGAGTGTTTTTGAGAAGTTTATTAAAATAATCTATAAGCCCTTCCAAATTTGGCTTATCATCCATAAATATAAGCTGTGGGATTTTTTTTTTGGTGATTTTTTTTCTTGATTTTTTCTTAACTAATTAACTTCGTAAGTTTACTTAATTAAAGCAGCTTATAAATAAGCTGTATTGAGAGCTTTTTGAACACAAAACAACACAATTAAAAAGCTTAACACTTGGAATTGTAAAATTGACTTAAAACCTCAAATTTGCATTAAAACTTAAAAGTGTTACAAAGCTGAAAGTAAAACCTGTAAAATGACTTTAAAAACTAAAAATAAGCTAAGTTATATTAAAAATTAAGCTAAGATAATCTAATATGCCTCCAAGGCTTACAAAAGGCTCTATTTATAGCCGAAGTCTTCTCTTCTTGGACATGCGGCTTGTGTTTTCTTTGTGAGAGACTTCCATGGTGTTTTAGTTGTGTGAGGGACTTAATAAAAGTAACCTCAGCCATTCAATCTTCTTGTGCTTCTTTTTGAGTTAATCTAGCCATCGAAATTACTTGAAAATGGTGAAGGATTGCCAACATGGCAACTATAAAGCTGGGGGGAGATAGTGGAGGAGGGGGAAATGTTTTATCCAAGGTGTTGTAGAGGTTGCAGGGTAAAAGGGTGGGAAGACACCCGTGAGTTGTATTTGGGCTTTGTTGGGCGGGAAAAATGGTTTTGGGTAAGTTGGCAGCTTTGGCCCCTCATCTCATATAACTTCTTCGCCCTTTTATGATACAACTTAAGGGGTTTGGTAGAACTGGCCCCTAAAGTTATACTTCACCCGGTATGCAATTTCAGCCCTTGTAATACAACTTGAGGTTTGGCAATTTTAGTCCCTCAAGTTGTATTTTCTTCATTTGGTTGACTTTTGACTTTGTCTTTTCCATTCCTTGTTTGGTTTTGTCCGTTTTTGGCTTTCTTTTTGTCCTTTTCTTGAATATCCGTTTCCTGCACAACTCAAATGCAAAACATACAAATACAATGTATTTTGGTACGTTTTTAGTCTTTTAAGTCCGTTTTTTAATGGAAAATGGTATGTGTAATTAAGCACATACCATTCCCCCCATACTAGATTTGAACATTGTCCTCAATGTTTTACGAAGGGTCTCTACGTAAATCCTAAGCCATTTATTAAGTATGCTTAAAGATAAACGTTAATTGAAAAGGTGGCAGCTTGCTCCAGGCCTCCGCTACTAAAAACCAAAAATAGCACTATTGAGTCTAGAGCATGAGATTCATTACAATCTCGTCTAGGACACTTATGTCCATATTGTGCTTGTTTCTCACACTTGTGACAACAAGTAAAGATTTTAAGTGTCCTTCTGCATTATCTCAGTGGGTATTGCCAGAAATCATGAGTGATACGTAAGTACTCGCAATGAATGAAGGAAATCTTCTTAGGCCAACATCAAAACAGCGCTTGGTAGGTGAATGTGAGAATCCACTATGGATTAAATTGTGACAAATGGAATAGCAACGATTGCGTGTTTCTGCGATTCCTTTATGAATCAACTTGTTCCAGGTTGTGAATTGACGAACCATTTGGAAAACATCTCGATGTGGCTCAACACTGATTTTCTAGCACATCCATGTGAACTTATTTAAACAACAAAATGAGTTTCTAATGAATATTTGATTTTATGCTTCAAACACTCTCGATGTGTCTCAAAATACTTCTCAAATGACCACGTCTGATTGATTTTCAAAATCAATGTTTTCTTCCAATCCGGTAAGATAGTAACTAAAACGATTTCACTTGATAGTGCTGTCTGCTTTGAGGACGTTCCGATACAGAGAAAAGGCAAGTATGGAGATTTAGATGTTACGTCATCAGATGATCTTATTACTTATCTGGAACTCTGTCAAGGAGATTCTTCTTATGATGAAATTCTATCTGATCAACAGGTCGGTCCTCAGTATCTGGAGGTTAATCCAACCAGATCAGGCGAATGACAAAGCCATAGATTCGCTCCACAAAGCTTTGATTGCTTAACTATTTTATATATATACATATATATATATATATATATAGAGAGAGAGAGAGAGAGAGAGTATGTGTCAGATGTGTGTGTTTTTTTATAAGAAATTAGGGATAGTTGGGCGGTTTACAATTTGCATTTTTAGTCCTTTCTTTTTAAAAAAAATATTTAGATTATTAGTCCTTTCGTGTTTTTTTATATAGTATTAGATCATATGATTTGAAGGGTCCAGATTGGTCCCTCAGTATGTAAGAGAAAACATGTACTCAAAATAACTCAACTCAGAATAGAATACACGATTTTGATAACATCTAAACTTTAAGCATTTGTTTGATAACTCACTTTATACCATTTAAGCAAATTTCGGATTGGAACAGTAATTTCTATCAAAATTAATACATTTTACTAAAGAGCAGTCGCTCTTAGTAAAACGTGCTCGTAATGCACATCTTCCAACATCTGGTATTTTCTTTTTTAGCCCCTCTCCTACTTTGATTTTCTCTTTCGGCGATATTTATCATTGTTAGGATTATGAAAAAGACTCGGTCACCCCCGTATATTGTTTAGTATAGCAAAGCTCGTAGTTAGAAAGTAAGTGTATGACTAGTAGTATTGGGTCGGGCCTTTAGCCCACGTGTAAGCCCATACCCAAGCCCATAGAGCTTACAAACACATGTATATAAACCCCTTTCCAGCCATGGGAAGGGGTTGGTTGTTCATTTTATGTTAACACTTGATCTTGCACTTTCTCTCTCTAGAAATATCACTTTCTCTCTCTAAGATTAAGTAGCCAACCCATCATCTCTTGCTTGTGTTATGATATCATGTATACTACACACGAGAAAAAGATTTAGAAACAAAACTCCAAACACATATTATTATTCATAATGACAAAGTGGATGCTCTTAAAAAGCAAATTAATGATCTTCAAATGTAATTTTCTTTAAAGGTGGAAAATAACTCAATTTTGAAAAATAAGATGGAAATTTTGAAGAAAGAGTCAACAAAAAGAGAAGATAAGTGTCTTGATGAAATTTCAATTTTGAAAAAGAAATAAATAGATTATGAGAACATTGTATATAAAATGGGTCAAACGATTCAAACGATGTACATGTTAACTTTAAAACCTCGGTCTTTTTATCATAAGGAAAGTAAAATGGCTCTTGGATATCAAAATCCCTTGTATCTAAAACAAGCTCAAAGAAAACAAGTTGTATTGTATGATGGGAAAACTCTTTGTAAAAAGCATGAACCTGTATGTGTGTTTGATTTTGAGGAAACATTGCAAAAGGCTTAAGAGAGTCGACTGAAAATGAAGGAAAAAAAATGAAAGAACATGATGATAAACCATTTGATTATTCACAGCTAAACAATCTTTATGATGTTTTTGCTTCACAAAAAGAATTTTCCAAAGAACATAAATATTTTTCACAAATTTCTGAAACCTCCATTTTTAAACCTGTAAAGAATGTTCCAAAACAACTTCTTAAAACAAGTAAAGCAAATAAGTTTTGTGATGGTTTGAAATGTCAAGTCACGACTTTGTAAGAAGTTGTAAAAGACAAGACAACCATAATGGTATCTAATTGGGATGACAGTCTTTCACATCAAATAAAATAGATTTTTTCTAAAAGATATAAAACACATTGTCGACTCAATTCGAGCTAAGATAACGACTTTTAAAAATGCATTTTAATCAAAAATTATGGAAACGAAGAAGATTTTTGATTCAATAGAAGAAGAGGTCAATAAATGTTCTTTGGAAAAGAAAAGTTTAGAAAAAGAAGAAAAGCTTTCACAAACAAACGGTCGACTCTTGGAGGAATGTTTGTATAATGATCTTTGATGTGTAATTCATCGTCTATATGATGTTGATTAGTTTGTGGATAAATCAGATCAGCTGAGATTGAAAACAACAGAATGTGAAAGTCTTGAGATTCAACTTTCGAAACAAAATGAACAAGTTAAAAACAAGTCATTTATTGAACTTCCGAAAAGATTTTCAAAACTTGAGGAATACTCCATTTCTCTTGAACTTTCTTTGCAACATTATAAAGAAAAGATGATTTGTGATGAATCTTAGAAAAAGCATGATGCTCCTTGATTTCCTTACTAAACAATAAATCATATTAGATAAATGATTTGAAAGATCAATTGCAAGACAAGTCAATAGCAGTTAGTGAGTTAAAAAAACTGGTAGCTAAGTTGAAAGGAAAGAGTGTGGATACTAATTTTCCAACAAATGATTTGACAAAACCAGTCACTTCACACTCGAGTACTAGTGTTAAAAAAGAAAGAAATACAAATATGATTTTCCCATGAATGTTTAAGATTTAAGCCACACCAGTTAATTCTTACTTTAGAAATAACAAAAATATGCACAAGAATTACTTAGATGCAACTAAGAAACACATGGCTGAACTTCAAAATTTGCTACACCAAGCTAGTGCCTCAAGACCTTCTGATAGAGACTTAGAATATGCTTGTAAGATTGCAAACAAAATCCAAGAATTGTTACACTGTGTGTCTTATGTCCATTGTCCATCTGCACATAGTGGGAGAGTTAAGTGGGCTCCCACTACTTGGCCTAAAACAAATGACAAACCTAGGGTAGTTACATCACAAGAAACATCTGTCAAGTGTACATATATATATGTAGCTAAAAACACCATTCAACAAACTAATAAATCTATGTTGCCTTCTACAGGAATAGAAAGCTCTACTAATGCTAGCGGATCACAATCTATGAGAAATACAAGGAATGATAGGATCTAACGACCATCAAGTAGTAGCCAGAAAAATAAACTAGAAGTTCACCCTTGGAACGTTGAGTTTAATTTGAATAAGAACAATTATGTCTTAGATTGTAATTCGAATGTTAAACATGTTGTTTCGAATTTAAATGATGAATATGCGTGTTCTACATGTACTGCATCTATGTATTATGCTAGGTATGATTTATGTGTTCTTAAATATTTTACTCATGTGAATGAGCGTGCAAAGGCAAAATCTGCTAAAAAATGAAAAATCTTGAACGGAAACCTACTGGTAGGATTTATAACACTATTGGACATAAATGGCTACCCATAGGAAGAACATTTACTATGGTAGGAAATTAGTGTCCACTAACTAGAATCACTTATGACAAAGTAGTGCTTTCAGAGAAACCCAAAGAAACCAACGTGAGTTCGAGTGTTGCACCTAGGATACAAACATCTATGGATTATGACAAAGCTAAGATGTTACTAACCAAGGCAATCTATAATAGAAAGAATCACCAAACCATTAACAACTCACCAGGTGTTTCACTAAAATTCAAAAATGACCAAGTCAGAATTTTGGTGGGGAACATGGAAATATCTAGGCATGATAACATCTCAGAACCAATAAAAGTTGGGATCTAAAATTTTCAATTTTACAATTTTTCTTCTTCTTATCATTGCAGATTGTACAGATTATCCTTTGGTACCTGAATTCAAGCTACTCAAAACATATGACTAGACGGCTCGATCAGCTCATCAATTTCGTCTCCTAGTTCATAAGAACAGTTAGATTCGGGAATGATCATTTTGTTGATATCATGGGTTATGGTGATCTTCAGATAGGAAATGTTTATATTTCAATGGTTTACTATGCCAAGGGGCTTAGACATAATTTATTCTCTGTTAGACAATTCTTTGACACTGATCTTAAGGTTTCATTTTGTAAAAACACTTGCTTGGTGTTGACTTGCTCTCAGGATTCGTGGTTCGAATTTGTACACAATCTCGCTAGAAGATATGATGAAGTCATCTCCAATATGTCTTTTGTCCAAAGCTTCTTAGACCAAGTCTTGGTTATGGCATCGTCGTTTGTCTCACTTAAACTTCGCTACCATGAACCAACTTAAAAAATAACGTCTTGTCAAAGGATCATCTATGCTCAAGTATGAAAAATATCATTTGTGTTCTGCATGTCAAATGCGTAAAAATCAAAAATCTTCACACAAACCCAAGACTGAAACAAGTACTGATGAAAGATTGCAGATGTTGCATATGGATTTATGTAGACCAATGCGGTAAATAGTATAAACGGGAAGAAGTATATTTTGGTAATATTTAATGACTATTCACGGTTTACATGGGTCACATTTATAAGGACAAAGGATGAAACTCTGAGTTTTTAGATAAAATTCCTGAAACAAGTTCAAGTCGCTCTTCAAGCAACAACCAGATTCGTTCGCACAAATAATGGAACTGAATTCGTAAATCAGACAATGAGAACGTATTTTGAATATGTTGGCATTACTCACCAGACCTCAGTTGCACGTACTCTACAACAAAATGACGTAGTTGAAAGACGAAATCGTACCTTAGTAGAGGTTGCACGTACCATGCTAATTTTCTCAAAATCACCTTTATTTATGTGGGCTGATGTTGTGTCGACAACTTGTTATACTCAAAACTGATCCCTGATTCATACTCGATACAACAAAATACATTATGAGCTAGTTCACAACCGCAAACCAAATCTGAAGTATCTTCATGTCTTTGGTGCACTATGTTACCCGACAAATGACAGTAAGGATCTTGGGAAACTGAAACCAAAAGCAGACATCGGTATCTTCATTGGTTATTCCCCATCGAAAAAGGAATACCGAATCTACAACAGAAGAACAAGACTAATCATGGAAACAATTCACGTTTAATTTGGTGAGTTGACAACAATGGCTTATGAACAAAGCAATTCAGAACCCGCTCCTCAGTATTTGACTTCTGGACAATTCAGTTCAGAAATCGTACCAAATCCTGCTCTAGCAATCCTCCTGATGACATCAAATAACGTCTATTTTATAGCATCATTTGTCTCACGATATTAACCCATTTTGTATCATTATTGCAAAGAATTGTTACTTAATCGTTTATATTTAAGAAATGCAGTAATTATGGAGTAATTGGTGAAAGATAGCAAAAGGCGCGCATTCTGGAGCTTAAATGAAGATATTTTGAAGATTACTGTTCTGAAGACCATTACGCCGTATCCATCAAGAAGATACGGTGTATCCGTGCCTGCACTCACCAAAAGACCACAGAGGATAAAAGATCAATACGCCGTATCCAGAAGACTCAATACGCCGTATTCAAGATATGGAATCAATAAAATATTCTGGAAGATATCAAACGTGGTCCCTACTCCAAGAAATCCCCAATACGCCTTATCCAACCAATTGGATACGCCGTATTCAACCGACTTCCAGACCTTATAAATTAGAAAACTCAAAAACGAGTTTTAAGTGAGCTAAATCATATTCTCGATACCTAAACCACAAAAGTCAATTTTCAGAAGAGAAAAAGAATAGAAGAGAAAAAGAGTAGAATAGGTCGAGCAACGTATTCAATTTCATAGGAGACATCATGTAATTCCATATACTTTAGTAATCGTTCAGTTTTTGGTATCATTCGTTAACTCGGTTAGTTTACCTTGGCTAAATTATTACTCTTGTATTTATTATGACGTTTAAAGGCTAATACCTTTGGGTATTAGCCATTTATTAATTTTGGCATGTTGAGCATCATGAAAGCTCAAGAGATGTCTATCTGGTATTGCAGAGAGCAATATGTTGAGAGCTTTCTCATTGTTTCTCCTTGCATTGACAACAATTGAAGTTTTCGGTGCAGAAGGTTGACCTGAGGAAGAAGCTGGTTCTGTTGTAGCCTGGTCACCATTGGTGATTATATCCCATAGAATATGATCAGTAATTGCAATATACTGTCTCATCTTCATGCACCATAGGTCATACTCACCCTTCTTGATGATTGGAATTCGTAGTGCAGTGACAGATGAGGCAGGAGGGTGGTTTTCAGCTTCAGACATCTTTAGTGTTTTGCAAAGATATCGGATGTTCAAAGTTCTTCTTAATCAGAGTTTCCTCACAAGCTCTGATACCACTTGTAGGATCGATGTACTCTAATATGTTGAACCTTTAACTTGTAAAGGATATTACTACCTTGAATAAATCCAAGATAATAACTATGAAACGCTGACACTGAATACTATCAACTATGCGGAATCTAATTGATAATATTAAGAAGAACACACAGCAATAATCAAAAGATTACTTTTATTATCACACCTTGAACCTGCCTAACTTTGCAGATTCCTAAACACTAATAATACTAATCGCTAACACTTCTTCTAAGACTCGTACTTGTTCTCGTTCCTAACTATGCCTTCCAAGGGGTCCTTTTATAGACATCAAGGATTAACCCTATTGGGCTTACAACTTGCCATGCTTATCTTCTTCTAGTACAATCCTTCTAAAACTCTAAAACTGTTATAAGCAGTACTTTGATATTGCTAACAGTACCTTTCTATAACTAACAGTACTTTAACATAATAAGCAGTACTTTAATATCACTAACAGTACTGTTATAAGCAGCAGTACTTTACAATATTTCCTAACATTAGACAACCAAGATATTAATTAAATTAATAGATTTAACCTCGCTCTCAGTGATCGACACCCTACTTACCACGAAACTACCACCGATCGGGTACACTGCCCGTTAAAGTGTTATTTTTGGTTGAGTCGGCAAAATATAAATTTAAAACTTGAATCAATAAAATATAACCATACACTACAACACATCACCTCCTTTAAGGAGTCAATTAGAAATTATGTTTCATCCGATGTTTGATGAGTACTTCAAGGAAATACCAAATACTGTATCTCCAGATAATTCTGTTGCAACTCGGCAAGATGCGCCTTCTTTAACGACAATTGATCTAAATGCACATTCACCTACTACTACACCAATCATCGACGAAACAAGAACTCCAATCACAAGCAACGATGTTGAAGAGCAACTATAAGAAAATCCAAATGCAAAGTTTGACAGCGACACGTTCACTAATCCGTTTGCACCTCCAGAAACAAGATTAGCATAATCATCAACTAGATTTTTCAATCCCTCAAACATGCATACCTTTTATCAACCGCATTCTCACACTCATAAATGGACAACTGATCATCCGTTGGAAACAATCATTGGAAATCCTTAAAAACCGTTTCAACATGATGAGAACTCCAAATTGATGCTTTGTGGTGCTATTTCCAAGATTTTCTAAGCAAAATTGAACCAAAGAATCTCAAACAAGCAATGACTGACTCAAGCTGGATTGAAGCCATACAAGAGGAAATTCATGAATTTGATCGACTTCAAGTCTGGGAATTAGTACCAAGGCCTTTAAATGCAAAACTCATTAGTCTAAAATGGATCTTCAAGGTCAATTTATAGAGGGGTATTGAAGAACAAAGCTCAGTTAGTGGCAAAAGGGTAACGTCAAGAGGAAGGGATTGACTTTGAGGAATCGTTCGCACTGGTTGCGCACATAGAGGCTATCTATGTAAGTCAACCAAAGGGGTTCGTAGATCAGAATCATCCAAATCACGTGTTCAGGCTGAAGAAAGCTTTATACAGGTTGAAGCAAGCTCTACGTTCATGGTATGATATGCTCTCGAATTTCCTTCTCTCTCATAAATTCGTAAAAGGTGCGGTCGATCCAACACTTTCCACACGAAAGGAAGGCAATGACATCATACATGTACAAATATATGTTGATGATATAATCTTTGTTTCCACAAATCTTAAATCTTGCAAAATGTTTGCCAAAGAAATGAGCTCCAGATTTAAGATGTCAATGATGGGAAAAATGTTTTTCTTTTTAGGCTTACAAGTTAATCAAAATTCCATAGGCATCTTTATTAATCAATCTAAATATGCTTTAGAAATGATTAAGAATTATGAAATGGAATCTTGCTAAGCGGTAGAAACTCTAGTGGTGGAGCGTTCTAAACTTGATGAAGATCCACAAAGGACTCCGGTTGACCCTACTGAATACAGAAGTATGATTGGCTCCCTTATGTATCTTACATTCTTACCTCTAGTCGACGTGACCTTGTTCTTGTTGTCTGCATATGTGCCTGATACCAAGCAAGGCCTCCATTAATATGGGTCTTTTGGTACCTAAAAGGAACCATTGATATGGGTTTGTGGTATCAAAGGATATCAAAATTGAGCTAACAGCCTATGCAGTTGCATATCACGCAAGTTATCAAAACACTCACAAAAGTACATCGGGCAGTGCATAATTCTTGGGAGATAAGCTAGTGAGTTGGTCATCAAATAAATAGAAATGTACAACTATTTCAACAACAAATGTTGAATATGTGTCTTTATCTGGCCGTTGTGCACATGTCCTTTGGATGAAGTCTTAGTTGATAGATTACGGCTTTGTGTTCAATAAGATTCCACTTTACAGTGACTCGAAAAGCGCAATAGCCCTAAGATGCAATTCTGTAAAACATTCAGGGACTAAGGGCATTGTTGTACAATACCATTTCATCAAGGAGCAAGTGGAGAATGACACGGTTGAGTTATACTTTGTCAATATGGCATACCAACTAGTGGATATTTTTACAAAGGAGTTAGGAAGAGAACGATTCGAATTTCTAATCAACCGGCTTGGTTTGGAGAGCATCACTCCTGAGAGGCTCAAACGTCTTGCAGAATCGGATGAAGGATAACAACTATCTCTTCTTGTATCATATGTATATATCTATTCAAAAACACATAAAGATTTTTCATTTCAAAACTTTTATTAGAAAAAGAAAATACAAAAATATAAAACTACAAAAACAAAATACAAAATCAGAAAACTTTAAAAATACAAAAATATTTTTATCGACATGTCTCTCAGAATCGATAATATTTACGATCCTAGAAATGTCATTCAATAATGACATGAAATTATAAATAAAGTTCGAGTGATAGTTTAAATGATTTCAAAACATGTCATTTATATTTTCTAATGGCTTGTGTACAAATCAATGCACAACCCGAGCTTTCAGGAAAATAAAAGTGTACGTGTCAGTGCAATTATTCTTAGAAAGAAGAAAAATCTTCTTTGACCCGATCCATTTTTCTCAAAAAAAATTAATAAATCATGCTCGGGTCCCTCATGTAAAATGTGGTTTATAAAAGAATCGTCTTCATCATCTAACAAAGATAAAATTTTCATGAAAACTCAAACTCTCGAACAAAAACATTTGATCTTTCAATAAAATATGGTTCTTTATTCGAGGGGGGGAAAGGGCTTTAAAAAAGGGTTTCAAAGTGTCAATGAAAAATAATCGGAAAAAGTATGCAAAATGGGTCATTATTTGAGGGGGGTTACGTTAGTTAACTCAAAGGACTAATAGTGAAAAATAGAAGTAACTATGAGGTTTTAGAGTTACTTAAGCCAAGATTGCATGAGTCTAGAAACCACATGGACTATTTTTGCCAATTTCGAAGCATGAATGTATAACCCTTTTTATCCTAGGAGAGTAAACACTTAAACAAAATTTCAAAAACTTTTTTCTCTCAAGTGCTTACTTGCCGAATCACAACCTCCTTCAAGACTCGTTTATACACAAAAGGTAAAACACGAAACATGTTTGTAATCATATGCTTAACCTATATCTAAAAGGAATTGGTGCAAAACTTAACGATTTTGACAAAATCGTGTATTTAAGGGTTAGGGTTTTGATTTTTGAAAATGATTATTAGTCTAATTAGTGTTAGGGCTTTCGTATATATGTGTGTAGATGTCAATTCTAGTCCGGTTTTGTATAACATTAAACGTAAATTGCTTACGTTTCGCGATAAAATGCGATTAGGCGTTCCCAGAACCACGTAAACTTATCTACGCTTCATCAAATACTCAAAGTTTATTTAAAACTTCAAGTATTTATCACTTTATACATATTATTCATGAAATAATTCAAATTAAACCCTACCATGTGTCTACATGTTAATTTGGGGTTTTTAGGTGATTACGGAGAGTGAAAATTAAATAGTTAAATAAGGATTGTGTTTAAATGTGTACAACGAACAACTAGTGTAAATCTTAAATATGCTAGTTATTATGCTTAAGTGTAAAATATAGAGAAGGCGACGTTCAATGTGTGTACAAAAGTTATGTTAATGTTTACCAAGCGAGTAAACAAAGACATTCAGGCGAGTTAAGTGTCTTGAATGCTAAGCGAGTAAACCCAGGGTTAACATAGGTGAGAACACGAACCGCCTTGTGCTTAACCCAGGCAAGTTAAACGTTAAAACTCCAGGCAAGTTAACACTTAAAAACTCTAGGCGAGTTAAACGGTTAAACTCGGGCGAGTTAACCATTACAAGACAATTAAGGTAATTAACGTTTCAAAATGCCAGGCGAGTTAAAACAGTCAAAATTATAGGCGAGTTAAGTCATTTGAAATGTCAAGCGAGTTAAATTGTACAATATACAGCCGAGTTAAATAATCAAAACGCAGGCGAGTTAAACTATTAAAACCCAGGCGAGTTAGGGACTGTTGATCATAATTGATTGAGCTATTGACCCCTCATTCACATAAGTTGACCTGTTACTTGCGTTGACTTGACTTGACCATTTGACTGGAAACAGTTGCCATTGTTAATCAATGCGACTTTTAAACGAACTTGCTAACGTAAATAAGTATGCTGTCACTTGAAATTGAAAATAAATCTATACACTTGTCAATAAACGTGAAATGTCAAAAATTGTTTATGACTAGTATTTCTATATCGAAAAGTATTGTTAGCGATCTAAGTTGCATTCGGTCTAGGGTACTTAAGCGTGTTGTTAGAATCTTGGGGTTGCATCCATTCAAGAGTATCCGACAATCGTTGTTAGTGGCTTAGTGACCATTCGGTTTAGATATACGAACACTTCAATCTTAACTATCTTTCTCATTTATATGTGTTATACATTGAAAATCTCTCACATATCACCACTATGCACTAGGGTATTTCTAATACTGATGCATTGATCTTCGGATCTCGTCCACTGGTGAAAGGTCTACTACACTAGTACTTGTACTATGAGTGGTATGCCCGGGGTATCTTATCCCACTTAATATTTTTTCAAACCTTAATAGTATAGATATGTCAAGATCAAATAAACTTTAATGCTACAGATTTTGTCATACTAGTATCTAGTGTTTTTCAAAAATAGCGCATAAAGCCTTAAACGATGTTTCCAAAATGCTTTTGAGATAACTTGACACGGTTATGACTAAGAGTATATCATAATCAAGTTGTTATTAGGGCTAGTTATCACCTAAAAGATGATAATGTATCCCTTTAACTAGTCCACGTAACAGAGTACTAAAAGTTTAACTTGTGTTAGGAAATTTCACACAAATAAAAAGTTCTTTTGAGACTACTTTCATGTAGCTTATCTAAGAGTCACTAATAATCAAGTTGGTTATTAGGGATACTCATCACCTAAAAGCTAATGATGGATCCCTTTAACAAGTCCACAAAACATAGGGCTCGAAGTTAGGTTAATAAAAGGAAACCTCATTCTCATGCGAATCAATCATTTTTGAAAGAATTTTTTTACAAAGAAATAAAGTGATAAAAGATGTTATCTCTCAAAAGTGCTAAAATGAATGAACAATTTCAGCATGAGATAATCAAAAATCACGTTCATTTACCATTTCTCAAATTTTTGAGATAGTATTCATAACTTTTGGTGAAGAAATACAAAAATAGAACGAGAGATAAAAATCATATGTGAAAAGAAAAGAGCATATATCTTGTGTTAGAAAAAGCAAGTACAAGACACATGAGAAAGAAACTGATAAAAAGCATGGACAAAAAGAAATGCTTGTCCATACAAAACAGACAACGAGGAAAGAAACAAAAAAAATGTTTATGTTTGTATTCTTGTGACACTAACACAACTTGCATTTCATTCTCATCTATCACAATGGCTCAAGCAAATCCACAACAATTCGATCATAAGAGGAGCTTGTACCATATGAAAGCAGAGTTGCTATTAGCAACAAAAAAATCCAAAATTGCTTCAAATGTTCACATTAATGATCAAATCCTCAAGCTTGCAGTCGGAATTCTCAAAAAAAATTCATCCAATATTCAATGCACCTTCACTCATAACAACTGTCCTAAACATTTACATGCGAAAATTATTGTACACTGTCAGAATAAACACAGACACAAAGAAATTGAAGAAAACTCATTTAACACAAAAGATGAACTAGAGACAGAAAGTTGAGAGAGAAAGTAAAAAGGAAAAATAAGAGGGTTGATTGAACTATGTGTAAATTACAAAGAGAACCAACACCCTCTCCATGTGTGGAGAGGGCTTTTATACAAAAGATAACCAGGCTTTCTATGGGCTTTCCATGGGCTTTCTATGCTTTGGCCCGGTTAGCTTACTATATAATAGTTTGTGGACTACGAGCTAGAAATGTAAAATACATGGAGTGACCGATCCTTTTTTGGATTCCTAACAATCTCCCCCTAAGGGAGGTCACTCCAATTTACAAAAACTTAAGCTCTACATTCTATGAATGTCTTCAATCTTTAGCTCGTAGTATTGTTATCATATTCTTTATCTTGTGAGTCTTGATGTAGCAATCTTTAGACTTTTAGGCTTTAGCTTGTATCTTGTTCTTGACTTGTATGTGATCTTTTGAGCTTCTTAAGATCATCAACCAATTATAATCTCTATTCGCCATCTTATAATCTTTGCCTTCTTGTGATCTTGTGACTTCTGGAACAACATGCTCATACTGTTGTTGATGTTTAAAAGCGAGTGTAACCATCTTTCTTGATATTCTTTAAATTAAACATTTTGTCACTTCGAGAAAGACGTTCGGTATCAGAGTGACGGAAACTTCTTTGAAATTCTATAACTTTAATACTTCGTCACTTCAAGAAAGACGTACGGTATCAGAGTAGCGGAAGTCTTGAAACATGTACTTGAGCTTTCATGGTATCTTTATAAATGTCGGTCGAGTATGAGCATGCGGCTATGAATCTGTGAGTCAGCTGGAACCAGGTACCTCCAAGACCATCTTTATATGTTTCCTGAAATAAAACGATTAGCAATAAATCAGGGAGACAAATATGGCTTTGTCATTCGCCCTTGTTTGGTTGGAGTAACCTTCGAATCCGTGAGGATCGACATGTGATCAGGTAGATTCAATTTAAAAAGAATCTCCTTGACAGGATTTTCAGCTTGCAGTATTGAATCTTTCTAACAGACATGTA
>BQNB010081402.1:0-13663 GCA_026074375.1 Tanacetum coccineum
AAGGAGATGAATCAGTTTTGTGAGAGATAAGATATTAAGAGTGAATTTAGTGTAGCTAGAACTCCTCAACAAAATAGAGTAGCTAAGAGGAAAAATAGAACACTAATTGAGGCTACTTGGACAATGCTAGCTAATTCTAAGCTACCTACTACTTTTTGGGCTGAAGCAGTTAATGTCACACCCCTAAACGGGCCATGGATGGAATACGTGTCCGGAGGCGTGACGTCATCATATTTCAAACACAAGGCACGAGAGAATGACTACTAATGGACGTTTTGAAAATCATAACTCGTTGCATTGTTTAAAGATAATTAAGTTTTACAATATTCAAAGAAAATTAAACATTTGCGGAAGCATAAGTAAAGATTAGTGGAAGCATAAATTGGTTTTCAAAAGACAACGAGTATGAATGAGAAATAAAATCTTGATAATGGTTATCATATTGCACATAGACTCCACATAGCACGTCAAGAAGTCCAAAGCTTGAAATTCTCGAAGCTTGTCACAGTGGACCCACCGGGGGCCATCATAGTGCCAACACCACAACTCAGAAAGTATTTGACGCCGGTTTTTATTGGCCTACGATTTATAAGGATGTCTACGAATTGAAAAGAACATTATGTAATTAGAGAAGGTTCAACCAGAGAGCAGGGTGGACCGCAGGAATAAAAAACATAATTATGAATATATAATGTAAATAGCATAACAGATACAATTATCAAACAAAAGTATCTACTGACAATAATGAAAGTGGCATATCATCTCATCCCACAATTTATAATGGAAGTGGCATATCATCTCATCCCATTTTTAATGAATGTGGCATATCATCTCATCCCACATTTAATGAATGTGGCATATCACCTCATCCCACATTTACGCGAGTCAGTGCGCGCGGTGGCAATATCATCTCATCTCCTTTTAATAATGAAAGGGGCATATCATCCATCCTACTTTTAATAATGAAGAATGGCATATCATCTCCTTATTCCCTTTAATAATTTGGATTTGCAAGCGAAAACTTAGGCCCACACATAACACAGGAAAGGTAAATCAAAATACTTTGTCCATAGTAAAAAGCCAGTATTGTAAACAAATATGGTATTCAATCATGTAAAGAGTTTGTAATCAATCGTAAACGGAGTTTGAAAAAAATTCAATGTGAAGTAAACTATTTTGTAAACAAGCATGTTTCTTCACCCCAAAGAATATAAACATTTATGTCAAACGATTTAACAGAGTGGGGCATGAACTCACCATATGCGAGTTTGGATCAAAAGGAAATCAATTAAAAAAAGACGTAATCCCACGGTCCTAGCGTACAACAAAACTTATAAGTCGCGTTTAAGAATGATGTACAACGAATATATGCTTAACAAGATACTGATCATCGTAGCATGAGTAGACACGCGTATCCTTTTCCAAAACATACTATTGAAAGTTTTTCTAAGTTTGACAATCTCGACCACTTATGAAACATCTTGGAAAATATTTTGTCTTTTAGTGTATTTCATATTTTAGTGTATTTTGTCTTTTAGTGTATTTCATCTTTTAGTGTATTTCGTCTTTTAGTGACCCGACACACCAAAGTTTACTCAGTAGCCATAAACGTTAACCAAAACTTGACACTTAACGTTATTCTTCATTTTATCATAAGTTTGATAATAAAGGTATATTTTTCGACGTATTTATAAAGTTTATGAAATTTCGTCATAACCTTTCTAAAAATATTGACTTCCCATTTTTATCAACCTCAACACGTGAAATATCCGTTTTACAAAAGTAACAATTTTATGATACTCGAAAGAATATCGATCTAATTATCGACAACAACCTCAAATATCTTAACAAATCTGATCTAAAACCTAAACCTCTTTGACTTTCAATTTACGCTTCCAACAAATCCAACATCTAACTTAATCTCTTCTCCAACTTTATTTAAACTTAATATACGATATATCTTAAGTAAATGATATGGCCGTAGTGATAACAATATATATATATCAAAATAGTCACAACGAACTTTTAAACGCAAAAGTACAACTACTTTTTATGTTCTTCCATTTATAAATAAAAAGATTAAACTTTGAGACTTGTAGTTTAATAGAAAAATAAGTAATGATGTACACAACGATCCACTTTGTACACCTTGTTCGGAATGATCATACGAATGCAAAAGTACAACTTATTTATGAAAAAGAAGAGAAGACTTACAATAAACGCGACGAAAGATGAACAGAAACTAAGAACAACCCAAACGTTGTTCTATAAAATACCCGGATGAAATAACAATCAACTCAAACAATATATCTTTAAATGGTTGATCAAAGACTAAAAACAATGAATTTGTGTGGTGATGTTGCGGCCGAAATCAAAGAGAAGGGACACACAGAACACAACAAAGTTTCTTATGTGTTGGTATGATGAGAAATAAAACATGCAATGATTGTGGTAAAATACTCAATAACTAGCTCCAAAAAATTACAACACATACATATTTGTGGAGTTACAATCGGATCGAGTACTGAAAAGGTGACAATAATAAGGTACCCAAATGATCCTCCTATTACACACTACCTAGTACTAGTCCTTTACCACAAAGATCATGCAAGCTTGTCTAGTGATTTTGATTTTCAAATTTGAATCCTATGTACACATGCATACATATCCGGTTATGAAAAAGGTTAAGGGGGGGGGGGGGGGACCAAAATGGTTTCCTATATTCTAGGATCTCTAGTGCTCAAAAACATTTAATTTCCAAAGCCTTTGCATGCATATGCATATGTATAGATTAAAACGCGTATCACGTAAATAACAAATCGAGTAACGGCATCACGAAAAATTACAAAATTTTAAATATTGTCTTAAAACATAAAAACGTGGCTATTGCCAAAATACTACAACGTTTGGTGTTCCCCGGGTTCGCTCTGATGGACATCTTAAGATAATAACCGGAACAATTTCCTGTCCTCGGTAAACAGAAAAACTAAACGAAACTTTTAAGAATTCAAATTACTAAACGAAAACGGCTAAATTAATGAACAGAAATTCTCGAGGTGTCACATTCTTTCCACGTTAAAGAAGCTTTATCCTTAAAGCTTATGACGTAACCTCTGCCGCAGGTGCAGAGTTGGAGAAAAGGTGCGGGTATTTCTTTTGCATTTGGTCCTCACGTTCTCAGGTGAACTCAAGACCCCTCCTAGAGTTCCAGCGTACTTTGACAATCGGAATACAACTCTGCTTCAGGCGCTTTACCTCACGTCATAACCTCAGACAGGTCTTCGATGAAGTTGCAAATTTTGTCGTCAACCTGGATTTCATCCAGTGGTATAGCAAGAGGTTCATCAGCTAAGCATTTCTTCAATTTTGAGACGTGAAACGTACTATGAACTCTGCTCAATTTCTCTGGGAGTTCCAGACGATAGGCAACGGTTCCTACTTTAGCTAGAATCTAAAAGGTCCAGTTTAACATTTTTTAGACGAAACTAGTTGTTCACTTTCCCCGTTTGCTAAAATGTATCACTCCTTTACACGGAGATACCTCCAACATGAAATTCTAAGGATTTGCATCTCACGTTTGCATAACTCTTTTTGATGATCATGATTACCCAAATAGTGTCGTAACTGCGTGTTGTCCTTGTTAAATTATGATAAAATTCAAACTGACTATCATTTGTTATCATTTCCAATGGGGTAGTTTTCTAGTTTGGTACATGATTATTTCCATGATCAGTTCATGGGTAGTCAGATTAAGTTTATTATATAATCTTTATCCGATTTAAAGTTGTATTTTAAATAAGTTTAGGTTTTGTGAGGCTCATGCTTGATCAATTTTCTCCTAATCCTCTAACACGTGGTACTGGACTCCTCCTCCTAAATGTAAAAGAGTTCCATCAAGACGATTCTCAAAATCATGTCCATACCATGAAGGTTCTCATCTTTAACATTCTCTCTCTTGGAGTAGATTCTATTATGCTTGGTAAAATCTTTCGGCGTGGGTAGGTTTGAATTAATTGGGTCTTTACATAAGGCACTCACCCTAAGGAGGCTTAGCTCGTTCATTCAACGTAGACGTCTCTACCGAAACGCTTGCATTTTCTCAGGGTGATATCTAATCTACAATCGAAACACTAAGCAATCTTAACAATCTACGGGTCTCATTTCAATCCTTTGATCTAGAGAAGTGTTTAATCTCTTATGGTTTCTGTAAACGTGGTGCGTTCATCCATACATGTATGTTCCTAAATCTAGAAGAGTAACACTATTGCCCCAATTCAGTCGTGTGGTCGTGTAGTTCTTCTCATGAAATTTCAGTTGTCGAGAGTCGTAAGCTATTGCCTTCTCCTTCTGCATCATTATAGTGCCAAATCCATTATGTGAGGCGTTATAAGCCATGAAGTTTTCCGTTCCGTCGGGAAACGCTAAAATCGGGGCACGACAAAGTTTCTTCATCGCAGTTGAAAGGCTTCCTCTTCCTTTTCTTTCCATTCGTATATAACAATATTCTGTTTTTTTTTTTTGAGTTATTTTTTTTTTTTTTTTTTTAGTTTTTTTTTTTTATCTCAGTTTGGTTAGTGCGTGGTTTCTATATCCTAAGAGAAACTTTTAGCGCATAAAACAATCACACAAGTAGCGCTGCCGTGTGCGCGCGAGCGCGAAATTTATTTCGTAGATCTTCATTGAGGATGTCGTAGGCGTTGTCTAATCCTTAATTGACTCAATCTTGGCGGAATCTCTGTGATGTCTTGACTATCAACAACGTGGCTGAGAAATTGCACTTTCGGGAGCCAGAATTCACACTTAGAGAATTTGGCGTACAATTCCTTATTCTTAAGCAATTTCAAGATATGCCTAAGGTGTTCCTCGTACTCCTTATCTCTGCTTAAGTAGATAAAGATATAATCGATTGATACTATCATGAACTTTATTCACAAGTACGCTTTACACACTTGATTCATGAGATTCATGGAATACCTCTAGTGCCACGTGTCAAACCAAAAGGTCATGACATGAAAACTGGTCCCTTATAAATCCCTTTAGAGTTGCACATACGTACGTCGGAGACGGTAAACTCTATTTCGCTCAACACATAGCATGCCTCCGAGTCTCAGTTATCCCGCTCCACGTACCATCCCATCAAAACAACTCAGCTCTTTGCACGTACTAGCAAACTATGATGCATACATATTACTTCTTATTGCTTTATGGTTCGTTAAATTTTTCATCCCAAAGGGGGGAATACGAAAACCTTTTTATCACGAATGATCACATCTGGTACATTGTCAACCAACATATTATTCAATACCGGATGATGAACATCGCAACGACCAAGTCTTACAGGCATTAGGCCTGATTTTTTGAATAGATGATTCAGAATATTCATATAACAATCTAACTGAGTGGTATCAATTCCTATTGACTTTGTCGTGTCGACCAACTCTACAAGAGTACTTAGTGTCATGTAGATGGTAGTATGCCCACTATAAAGGTCAAATCATATCAGAGGTGAGGCTTCTATCAACTAGGTTCCATGTACTTGCGCAATTAAAAGAGTCACCTTTGCTGTTAACTTCAGTGTCCATTAATATTTTTCTGTTGATAGAGAATACACATAATTGCGTGATTCTAACTCACAATAAGGTAAAGTATATTGAAGGAAATCTCCTAGTTCTCTTGGTTATAATCCAATTAGAGTGATAAGTATGTTACGTTCTAAGTTCTTACAATCCATAATTATCGTGACTACAAAGAGTGGATTCAGTCTCTCGGCTAAAGGAATGGTGTCTCTATATGCTAAACACACACCACAAACTACTTCGTTTGAAGCTTAAAATGGCGGATGCACGTGACCGACACAAATGACGAATACGCATGCAAAATATCAGTAAGACATGAATATCATAAAATCCCGTTACTATGTAAGAAAATGAAAATATAAAGATGGTAGAGGTACTTAATATTGACAAAAATTTTATGGTGAATACTCCCAGCATAGTATGGTCCTTCCTAAATTATACATAGGTGATCAGGCTATGCATAATTTAGGAACTAACGATGATATGCTCATTTCATCAATCTTGCGATATGTTTAGAATTATGGTAAATTATAAATAGTAAGGTTTTGTAAAGTAATTCAAAATAGAGTCCGTAGAAAAGAAAACAGGGTAGTTCATTTAACCTGACAAGGATATTGTGAGGAGACAAAGGAAAGCAGAATTTACGGAAGGATAAATCACATGACAATTACGATGTAAAACATATAGGTTATAATATTGTCAACAGTAGTTTACGAACTTACATTCAAATGGTTATAAAATATCAATCGAAATAGTTTTCTAAAAGTCAACGAAACAGTTTACATGGTGACAACGAAATAGTTTATAAAAGACAACGGATTTGTTCATGTGGTAACAATGAATTAGTTTGTAAAACGATGGTAGGAGAATTTATAAACAACGGCAAGGGGGTTATTATTTTGATAACCAAGTTAGTTTTATAGAAATGATGTTGATAAAATAGATTTTAAGTGATGGTTTCAGAACAGTGTTTATAACAACGATAGTGAAATATTTATGATAATGAAGTGTTTTATAAGATAGTTGTAAACAACTCAAAAAACAAGGACAAATAGTTTTATAAAGCAGACACAAGACATCTTTGTAAAAAGAGCGTAAAATAGCTTTAAGAGGTGTTTATCAAAGATAGTTAACGAGAAAGTCACTTGACGTTTAATAACGTAAACAGTAAAGGGTTTATCATAAAATGGTTCAAATAGTAGAGAGATACGAGTTGACAACCCAATGGTTCATACGACAGCATCCAAATAGTTTATACTTAGTAAAACGGTTTATAAAATAATGGCAAAAGAGTTTATGAATGACGACAAAATAGGTTAAAAGATAAAGACAAGTTAGTTTGTAAAGTGACTATGAAAATTATTATGATACTGCACTAGAACAGTTTATGAAAAATCGGGTTGAAACAGGTTTTATGTTAATGAATTAGTTATAGTAGAATCCCACAAATATGGTTATAAGATTGTCAGGAAAACGATTTATATTAAAGTACTAGCTGAATATTTCAAGATAATAGCAAAAGGTTTGGAAGGCCTCGTGGAAGCTACTTATATTAGTTGAATGAGCGAAAATAGTATATAGTAGGTGTGAAGATTAACAGTTTGTAAGATGTTAACAAAAAAATGATTGTTTTTTATTTGTTTCTTTTTATCAGAATATAGTAAAATGGTTTAATACTCCTGCAGCAAATGGTTTGCCTACTGATGTAAAGTAGTTTTACAAAATGTCATATAAATAGTTTATGAGGGTGACGGCTGAGAATCAGTTTTATAAATGATAGTTCCATGGTAGATTCTCTTATAAGGTTTTGAATAATAACAAAAGCTAATCAACTAAATGTTTTGTAACTGGTGGGTAAAATAGCTTATAACACGACCACAACTATGTTTATAAGGCGACACTAAAATAGTTCACATGATAACATCAATTTAGTTTATACTAGTAAAACTGCTTATAAAATAATAGTGAAATGGGTTGTAAGGCGGTAATAGATTTGAAAAGTACCTTACATAAATTATTAGAGAGTTGAAGTGTAACTGACGAAATCATCACGACGCAAAATGAACAGAGGGTTTAAAGACATCCACACAATACACGAAATTCATAGAGAAGTACTGGTGCAAAACTCTTAGAAATTACGGTCCAAGTCTACTTAGGTTTCACTAGACAAGGTAGGAAAATCTATCCTTAAGTATCGGCATGATCTTAACGGTGTTATAGTACTCCGCGAGTTTTCTATCCTCCACAAATACGGTTCGCACGGTTCAGATTTGGAAAAATCCCTCTTTAATATCCCACTTTTCCAGTACCTCATAATAGGTACCATCAGATTCTAATTTTGCCACTACGTCTCAAAGTGGTTATTGAAAACGGTAACCAATAAATCTCTAGTCGTTGATGGCCAACACTCATCGTTATTTGTTATACTTTCATAGTGCATGGCCTGCAGTGTGGGCAATTTATGTTTATTGTAAAGGGAAAACTTTCTACATATTGAAACTTTGTTATTTGGAGTCTACAATGTAAGCACTCAGCAGGCCGTTTGTCGTTTATTCTTGTTGTTGGCATTCTTGCCACTTTGGTTCTACGTTTTGACCTGATCCATTATAGGTCAAGACCATGAGGATTCTTCCATAGACAACAAATGCTCTAATAACATTAGCAATTCGTTGGGTTACAATATGCTTGATCCTTGTGGAACTCGTTCCTTATCTCGTTGTCGGTATTTTCTTCAAATTCGAACGGAGTAAAGAAAATAAGATAAGTCGAATTTCAAAAGTCGTGTTTTTCCAAAAATAGAACGTTACGAGGTGACGAGTTAAAGTCGTGTTCGAATTAATCGACATGTTTCTAGGCGTTACGAGGAGTAAGAAAGATTGAGACGTAACGAGATGACGTAGGTGGTTACTTTGGCTTTTCCACGCTTTTCCATTCCGTGCTCGGTTTTGTCCGTTTTTTGCTTTGTTTTTGTCCTTTTCTTGAATATTCGTTTCCTACACAATACAAATGCAAAACATACAAATACAATGCATTTTTGGTACGTTTTTAGTCATTTAAGTCCATTTTTAATGGAAAATGGTATGTGTAATTAAGCACATACCAATAAACGAGACCATTTTTCACTCACAATGTCTTAAAATAATTTAGTACTTATATAGATAACTTCTATATGACAAGCGGGGAAATATACGTAAGAAAAATGTAACGCGGAGAAAAGATAAACGTAAGAAAAATGTAAGCTCATAGCCAAATAGAGCTCAAGGGAAAAAAGAAACGCACAGCAACACAAACGCAGGGAATGATAACGCAGGGCAGAGGTAAACCCATATCATAGCATGCTCAAGGCAAAATGGTACTCACGTATACACCATAGCAAAAACACATATAAGGCACACGTAGGATCACATACTGGTTATAGACCAGACCTAGTATATACTACCTGGTTCTCTATAACCTTGGCTCTGTATACCAATCTGTTACACCCCCAGACGGGGCCTAGACGGAATACGTGTCCGGAGGCGTGACGTCATCATATTTCGAACACAAGGCACGAGAGAACGACCACTAATGGACGTTTTGAAAATCATAACTCGTTGCATTGTTTAAAGATAATTAAGTTTTACAATATTCAAAGGAAATTAAACATTTGCGGAAGCGTAAGTAAAATTTAGCGGAAGCATAAATTGGTTTTTAAAAGATAACGAGTATGAATGAGAAATAAAATCTTGATAATGGTTATCATATTGCACGTAGACTTCACATAGCACGTCAAGAAGTCCAAAGCTAATCACCTGTGAAAAACATGCTAAAAACGGTCAACATAAAGTTGAGTGAATTCATATGTTTAAATAAAACATTTATGAGGATCAAAAACGTTTGGCGAATACTGCTTTACTCACAGTGTTATGAAAAGTACTTAGTATTAGTAATTGGGAAAATGTTCAAACCAATACAGGGTGGACCGCAGTATATAAAACGTTAATGTAAATACTATAAAAGATACAATATCAAAACAAAAGGTATCTACTTAACGCAATAAGCTTCTGATGAAAAGTTCGAAAACTTAATAATGAAAGTGGCATGATATATCACCCACAATTTATATGGAAAAGTGGCTATATCATCTCATCCATTTTTAATGAATGTGCCATATTCATTCTCATCCATATTTAATGAAATGTGGCATTATCATTATCATCCACATTTAATGAAATGTGGGCATATCACATCATTCCCTCATTTAATAATGAAGAGTGCGATCATCTCATCTTACTTTCAATAAGAAAGTAGGTATATCATTTCATCCCACTTTAAATAATTTGGTTTGCAAGCAAAACTTAGCCAACACATAAACAGAAAAGGTAAATTCAAAATACTTGTGAACATAGTAAATGCGTTGAGAGTATGTGATAAATTTGTAGCCAATCATGTAAATGAGTTTGTATCAAACGTATATGAGTTTGAAATCATATTGAAGGAAAGAGGGTTTGTAAACAATCATGTTGTTTCTCACCCCAAAGATATAAACATTTATTCAAAAAGAGAGTAATAGAGTAGAGCTTATGAACTCACCTTATGCCGAGTTGTGGATCAAAGGAACATCAATTAAATGAAAGACGGAATCTAACAGTCCTAGCGCAACCTAACATATAGCCATCGTTAAGAATGATTGTACATAGAAATATAACGCTTTAACGCAAAGAACTGATCATATGGGGAGCAATGTGTAGACACGGCGTATCCTTTTCAAAACGTACTTTTGAAAGTTATAAGTTTTGACAAGTCTCGACACTTTGAAACATTTTGGAAAATATTTCGTCTTTTAGTGTATTTTGTCATTTAGTGTATTTTGTCTTTTAGTGTATTTTGTCTATTAGTGTATTTTGTCTTTTAGTGTATTTCAACTTTTAGTATATTTCGTCTTTTAGTGACCCGACACACCAAAGTTGACTCAATAGCCGTAAACGTTGACCAAAACTCGACACTTAACGTTATTCTTCATTTTATCATAAGTTTGATAATAAAGGTATATTTTTCGACGTATTTATTATGTTTATGAATTTCGGCAGGACCCTTTCTAAAAATATCGACTTTCCATTTTTATCAACCTCGACACGTGAAATATCCGTTTTACAAAAGTACATCTGTTATTGACTCGAAAGAATATCCGATCTATTTTCGACAACACCTCAAATATCGCAACAAATCCGTTCTAAACCTAAACCTCTTTCTGAACTTTCAATTTACGCGTCTCACAAAAATCCATATCTAACTTAATGTCTTCGCCTACATATTAACTTATAATATATGATATCTTAAATAAATGATATAGCTGTAGTGATAACAAATATATATATCAAATTAGTCACATGAACTTTTTAAACGCTAAAAGTTCAACTGACTTTTTTATGTTATGTCCTATTTTAAATAAAAAAGATTATAAACTTTGAGACTTGTAGTTTTATAGAAAAATAGGTAATGATTTACACAACGATCCGCTTTGTACATCCTGTTCGATACGATCTTACGAATGCTAAAGTACCAACTTATTTATTGAAAAGAAAGAGATGGACCTTACAGAAAACGCGACGAAAGATGAATAGAAACTAAGAATAACCCAAACGTTGTTTTATAAAATACTCGGATGAAATAACAATCAACTCGAACAATATATCTTCAAATGGTTGATCAAAGATTAAAAACAATGAATTTGTGTGGGTGATGGTTGGCGTCCGAACTCAAAGAGAAAGGAAAAGAGAGAACAAAGTCGATGTGTGTGTAGGATGAGAATGAAAATGCAATGAATTGTGGTAATATATATTGCTAGCTCTAAACATTTACAACACATACATATGTTTTTTCTTTCTTAATGTGTGTGTTCAACGTTCGGGGGACAAAAGGGGGACAAGAAATAGGGGACCAAAATGATCCTCCTATCACACACTACCTAGTACTAGTCCTTTACCACAATCCATGCAAGCTTGTCTAGTTATTTTGATTTTCAAATTTGAATCATATGTACACATGCATACATATCCGGTTATGAACAAGGCCAAGGGGGGGGGGACCAAAAATGGTTTCCTATATTCTAGGATCACTAGTGCTCAAAAACATTTAATTTCCAAAGCCTTTGCATGCACATGCATATGTATAGATTAAAACGCGTATCACGTAAATAACGAATCGAGTAACGGCATCACAAAAAATTATGAAATTTTAAATATTGTCTTAAAACATAAAAATGTGGCTATTTCCAAAATACTACAACGTTTGGTGTCCTGGTTCGCTCCCGGTGACGATTCTCATATAATAACGAAATAATTTCCCAGTTAAACGGAAAAGCTAAACGAAACTTTTAAGAATTCAAATTACTAAACGTAAACGGCTAAATTAATGAACGGAAATTCTCGGGGTGTCACACAACTCTTTCCTTCATGTGCAAAACAATTTCGAATCTTGGAGCACATGTGTAGGGGGAGTACTTCAAAATGTCTGTATCAAAGGTTCTATGGTTCGATCTCTATACCCAACAACCAATTAACTCACAGCGTCGATGAAGTCACAAGGTGGTTAAGGTTAGGTATAAGTCCTATGATCCAACCAGAACCGAAGGGATCTACCCAAGGACAATCTATAGTTAGAAATAGCAGTCCTTAGGTATGATTGGAGATGAATGATATAAGGGAAGAATGCCGACTAAGGTTGAGCTAACACTGGAACAATCACAACAAGGTATTAGTGATGACGTCTTGGTAAGCATTGAAGGGGTTGAAGAATTAAAAAGAAATGTATGGATAAAGGGTGAAAAGAAAGAAGCCCTCCACACAACTTAGGCAGCAACCAGGACAATACATAATCTATCAAAATCACAAAGATGATTGTTGGTATTGAAGAAAGCAGTCATGGACCCAGTGATGCAATGCACAACCCTTCCCAGCCATTCGAGTTTCTCTCAAAAGAGACTTGTCTCATTTTTCACGGAGATACACACGTTATCTATCGACATCTCACTCCAAGATGGTTGATATTGAATAGGTGGCAGTCAGCTCCAGCCTCTGATTACTAAAACCAAAGTGCACAAATCGAGTTTAGAGCCAGAAGAGATCAATATTATAAATCTCATTAGGACACAATCCATGTATAACACTTGTTGTTCACCCTTAAACAACATTTGGTATCAAAGAGTCCTACGCATTATCCTTGAGATCTTGCCAGAACATTCAGAGTAATACTCTTTAGTATTCATAGTGACGAATGGAAATCCTTCCATAGTCAACCTCAAATAGCTCTGCGTTAGGTGACTTGCAAGATTCTATATTAATCAAGCTTATGATAACGGGATATCAATTTTGGTCCAGTAAATGAATTGACTACTTAATCAGAACAAGCTAGCATGGTGAATCTAATACATCTGTGTTAGAAGATCCTACGCTTTGAGCTGGAAACCCTATCAAGGAGATTCTTTGAATCTACCTGATCACAGGTATAGTATTTATACTATAAAACGGGGAACCGGTGGTTATCGCAACCTAAAATTGATGAATGACAAAGACATTTCGTCCATATCTGCTGTTTATTACTAACATTCAAATGCAGGTACAAATGTCGGTGTTGCAGCCCCATTCCAGCAAAGTCGGATTCATTAACGCATGCTCATACTCAAGCCTTCAAAGTCAATCATTCAGCATTAAGATTGTTGATACTAAACTTCCCCATCATCAAAGATCCTCAAAGTCAAATAAAGAATCGTCAATTAGGGAAGATTGTTAGTCTTATGTTTATACAAGTCAAACAAGAATGAAATTAATATGAGCATGTCGATCAAAAGCATAAGTTGATCAAGAAAGTCAAATCAAGATGATTCATGTCAAGAAGATGATGCAAGATTAAAGATCTCAAGAACTCATAGTCAAAAGATGAAGGCTAAGATCAAGATCACATAAATGACACTGAAAGAATGTTATCGGTCGTCTTAAGCATGAATGAACAAAGCCATTAAAAACAAGAAAAGACGAAGACAAGACAAAAGAAGGCAAAGCTCAAAAGTCAAATCAAATCTTCAACATTGGGAAGATAAAGCCAAATCA
>BQNB010081403.1:0-27610 GCA_026074375.1 Tanacetum coccineum
AAATATCCAAAACTGTACAGGTGGTCGATACGCCGTATCCATACCCTAGGATATGCCGTATTGATACCTGTGTCGTATACACTTTGTATTCTTGTTGATTCCTCCATATTTTATCTTCTATATGTGGTTCAAACATTGTTTTCAAATCACCCCATAACAACAAATCCAAGTCTTCCACTGGTCTTGTTGACTTATATTTAGCTTTTACCAACTCGTACAAATCTTCCAAATCTTGACTATCAAAACTTTTAAGCATATGACTAAAGATCATGTACATTTGAGACTTTCCATCAGCTCTTATTATTTGATAATAGCTTTTTCTTCCTTCTTTATGAATCTTCTAGCCAACAATACTTGGAGACTTAACAGCAAAAGGTATAGCATCAATTGTTACCTCTTCATCTGGAATGATTTACAAACACTATTTAAGCTCTGTTGTTTCTTTGTTATCTTCCACCTTTTGCTTCTTTGCATTCTCTTATAGCAGCTCTATTCCTGCTCTCTTTTCTTTGCCTTCCACCAACTCTGTTCTAAAGTCTTCAAACATCTCTTGGATAGAATCAAACCCTTTCAACTTCAAATCTTGGAGCTTGTATCCTTCCATGTTCTTTAGGTAAGTACACAATATCTTTCTCTGTTGAGCTTTTATTGGTGGTTTGTTTCTTTTCTCTTCTACTCTTTTAGCTGCAAAATGCTTTCTTCCTTTCTCTAAGAGTTGTTGAAATATTGCAAGCTTGTCTTTAATAGACAACTCTTTCTTGTTCTTGTGCTTCGCATTCTTTCAGCCAATTGGATTTGCATCAATTCCTTGCATATATTTCATCCAGGTTTCAATCAAGGCATATTTGGCTTATTGTTCTTTTATAGCTTTCTTCTTGTAAGTCTTTCTTCTTTATTAAATTCAGCTTGTAAATTTAAAGTAGTTTCTTCATCAAGCAAGATTTGATCTTTCTTCTTTACAGGTTCTATCAATATTCCTTTACCTTTGTCCTGTGATTGACGTGAAGGTAGTTGTAAAGATATCTTTGTTGTAGATTCGCCCAGCTCTTGCTATAACAATCCTTTCTTTCTTGGGCTTGTACTTTTCATTTCTTCAAGTGATTGAGCCAAAGTTTTATCATCAATCAGTATTAAATGTAGCAGGAGTTGTTGTAGAAGCATAAAAGTGTTGCAGCACTAGCTTGCACTAATATATCACAGCGCCAATAACCTAAGCAAACTCTATACATTAGCTAGTAGTGTTAAACTAACTTCAAATACTTTTAAGCAACTTCTTACAGATGAAACATTTATCATGAATACAACTAACAGGTAATTTCTTATCTGCATCAATAGCATCATTAATCCTCCTCTGTTTGGATGACATCCTAACCCAATCTTTCTTCATCATCAGAGGATTCTACCATAGCATTCAAACCAACTTTGTTTATTCTCTTAAGCGTATGTCTTCTTAACTATTTTTATTTTCAAGCTTACTTGACCCTCTTTTCAAACTAGCAATCTCATTATGTTGAGAGTCTTTGTCTTCTCCAATCAAGAACCCTATTTGTTTAAGTGATTAATTTAAGTGCCATCATTCATCAAGTTTAAGGTCTATCCTCATCACTTTGAAGTGTGTTCCTCTTGCGAGCAGTGAATCATTTGAATGTTAGATACATTCTCAAACATTGTTTGAAGCAATAGTACCCCATGGTTTCTTGACCTGGGACCACCACTGATTAGTTCTAAGGAACTAGCATTTATTAGGTGTTTGCATTGGATTGGGTACTTTCTATGTTACCACTGTACTGCTCTGCTTATAAGCTTGAGAAGTAATGGCTGCCTTACCTAACTGTCACCCAAATCACTTATGGACAAACTCTCATCTGCAACACTTCCAATAGTGATTTCACTAGATGAGTACCTGTGTGTACCTTTCTTTTTGGACTTTAGTTTTTATGTCCTTTTGAGGATTGAGTAGATGGTTGAATAAAAGTCGTGTGTTGATGGGGATCAGTTGGAATTACTGAACCTTCACCCATTTGTGATTGGTTTTGTACCACCATTGTTTGAAATAAAGGTGTTACTCTACCAGAAAAACCTTTGCCTATTCTTCTCATGTTTCTAAAAAACTTTTTAGTGTGACAGGGTGCAATATAAATTCTCTTATGAGTTGGCAGCCCATCAAATTTTTTGTCCAAAAATATTTGTACAAACCTTGGATACATCAAGAATTTAGCTTGTTTACTATCCTTGTTTGTATTATACTATCAATAATCAATTTTCAATATAAGTTAAATTTTTGGTTTATGCTAAGCGGTAATGGCAGATGCCATAGTATACTAAAAGTCATTTCCATGCAGTAGTCTTTGGGTCTTAGTCATTAAACTTAGTATGCTTTATAATTTTCCATTGATGGGAAAAGATTTGGTTTTAGAAAAGAAATTTAGCTTTTGTAAATTTTCTCATACCCCATCAATGTAAGTTGTTCAAAAATGATAGAATTTGGTAAACAATCAACACCTTCCTCATCTACTAGTTGAAGATCTCTTCTAATAGATGATTCAGTGATGCTTTATCTTTCTTGCCATCTACTTAGGGATAGTAACTGTTCTTCTCATGAATGTTTTGCCTTGACAGTTTAGACCAGTACTGTTTAATGCAAGAAATATTATTTATTATTTATTATCTATAATTTATAAATTTATTATCATTTATATATATATTTATATATATATATATATATATATATATATATATATTTATATAGTTAGATTTATCATTAATGCATACCTTATAGGGTGAGCATTCAAAAATCCACAATTGTTTAATACCCAAACATCTCTTGGGTTTAGAAAAATATTGCGACTATATTATGAGTTTATCTGCAACTTTTGAGTTGCCTTTTGTCGTGGGGTTTTGATAAAGGATGTTAAAATTGAGTTAGGGTTTGTAGTTAGTGAGTATTTGAAAGAGTGAAATTGATTAAAGAATCGATTGAAACCCTTAATCGAAGTATTTATGGAAAATACCCTAGCAGCATTAACTTTGAGTCACCAGTATGAACTCCAATTCCATTCCAAAAAACATTCCCCATCGTCAATCTAACACTTTTATTTGCTTATCCTGCAAAATGTTGAAAACACAATCCATAGCAATTTTCACAATTATCACAGTATTAATTATACCTAGCTGTATTAAGTATAACTCAACAAGTTTTCAATTGTTAGTGCTGTTAACATTATCTTCCTTCTCTTGATCTTTACATTCACTATCTTTTCTTGGATCTTCATCAACCTTTTTTCCATTATCACTTGAAGTTTTGAATCCAACATCATGAGAACTCTTTGAATCTTGGGCAAATGGTGGATTAGCAGTCCATAATGGTAGCAAAATATAATCTTTGACAGGTTCTGTCTCCTTTCTAGCTTGACCTGCATTATCACTTACTTTTGTACCTGCAAAACCATTAGACTGTGGTGATATCCGTCAATTTCAGGTCGTTATTTTATTCTCGAGTATTAAGTATATTTTTCATTTTTATGTTGAGATATGAACTCACGACTAACCGGGAGAATTAGGGCTTACACTTGTAATTTAAGTAACGTTTATGAAGAACCGGCGAATTCTACGTAAGGCATCGACGTTTATATTTTCAAAAATGCCGTAGGAAATTAAATTTGTTGCATTCGTTAGTATTTTGTGAGTATTCATAAAAAATAAAAAAAAAAAAAAAAAAAAAAAAAAATAAAAACAAACGTCGGAAATTTAAAATTTTATTTATCGTAAATAATTATTTCGTAATTTTATTTAGATGGAAATTTTGAATTTTTTTATTTTTACAAATGTGTCTTGTTCCTTTATTGAGCTGATGAGATGTTTTAAAAATTGTAACATTTTAATTAATGTTAGAAATTTAAAATAAAAACGTGACGGAAAATAAAAAATGGTCTCGGAAGTGTAATTCCGAGCCACGGTTATCGGTTTTTATTTAAGTAAAAGTATAGTGTGCTAAAAATCTAAAAGAGAAAAGAGGGGAGGACTTGTTTTGCCAATTGGCCAAATTAGTGCAAGTATATATATAATTTTCACTAATATATTATTTCATAAAATCACACACTAATAAAATTTTACAACTCTCCCTCCTCCTCCCTTGTACACCGCCGGCACCACCACTCCACCGCCATGGTCGCCGGAAAAATTTTACATGCAAGCAAAACTAAATATAGATTATTGATCCTCATAACCTAAGCTTCATTTCCCACTATAGAAACACCACATGCAATGAGTTTTTGGAAAAGTTAGATTTTTGGTGTGTTCTTGTTGAATCCAAGTGTAAAGGGGTGTTTACAAAGCTAGATCTAAGTGTTTCGAGTGTTGTTTCGATTGGAAAACGTTTGGTTTTGGATGTGTGTTTGTGTTCGTGTGTCGGCTAAGACCAAAGAGGGGTGCACCATGTTTGATCTAGCTCATATGAGCATTGTAAGTATATTTATGTTTATGGTTTCGATTATTGTTGTTTCTTGATTTGGTTATTCCGATTGAATGCGTGTGATGAACTTGGGAAACTTGCGTGAATAGGCTAGATTTGAGTATTGATGGATTAGTTGGTTTAGATGTTGTTTATGTGTCATAATAGACATGTTGTAGTTGAATTATTGGACCAAAAATGATTTTTGAGGTGTTTTGCAACTAATAAATTCGTGCAGAAAGTTTGGCACGCAAATCGAGGTCCGAGAGTTTGTAAAAATATATTTTTGATTTAATAATGTGAAAGAGCTTATTTTTATGTTCGTTTCGGTAATTCGCACGTCCCGTAACTCCTAATAACGAAGAAGTATTGCCCGAATGTTCGTTTGAAAAATTTGAAATTGTTTTGATAGCTATTTTGTAAGCATAGCTTCTGACCAGAAATTTCGACGGCTGTTTTGAGCACCTTCGATTCCGTTTCGGCCTTCGGGCGAAACACGAAAGTTGTTCGAAACGCCGTTTCGCTTAAAATCTTATTTGATGTTGAGTCTTGAAACTGTGATATAACGGGTCAAAACTGAAAGTCAAACTTCTGAAATTTTTATTTAAAATGTCAACCTGTCTGGCAAGGGAAACTTGTAAGGTTATTTTGGTCATTTTACGTTGAGATTCGGGTCTCGGCTATAACTGCAAAGTTGTCCGAAATGTCGTTTTACACAAAATCTCTTTTGAGTCCGAGACGTGAAAATGTGTTCTAGTGGGTCGTTGCTAGTCGAGTTGGTTAAAATAATATATATACACTTAAAGTATTTTCAAAAGTCAACGTAAAAGTCATTCATAAAGTTGGACTGGTATTAATCTTCGATAAAGATAAAATAAATAGTTATAACGATACGATTAGTTCATGTTGCGAACAATAATTATTTATAAGACAAGTGTATCGGGTCTAAAAATAGTAATATTGCTAAGTGTCGATATGTAATTTCTTAAACAGTATAAATGAATAGTATTTTTTATTTTTTTCTTTTGTTTCTGTTCTTAACTACTCTTTATGCTTAAAGAGATAATTAAGTATAAAATACGTAAGTGGATTGACAATAATGATTTTAGTATACGACTAATAAAAATGGAGATTAATCGAGATTTAATTTCTAAAAATAGAATCTTTACAAAATTGGGGAATGTTTGATAAAGTGACCATAACATAGTTTACATGGGGTGTTTTAGGAATTTGTCACGCAGGGGTTTATCATCCACATGTTTGAAATGTAATTTATATTACTATATATATGATTTTGTCGATACGATCTACGCATCGTTGATTATACTTTTCGGAATAGTAATCGAAAGACTATAATATAGGTCGTGATCGCGCACTAAGAGATTCGCGCTTGAGTTCATTGATTGATCACCGGCTTGACCAAGGTAAGTTCATAGCCTTGCATTTTTACATATTAAAACAAAATTTGTTTTATAACCAGCGAGGGAGATCAACATGCTTGTTTTTAAAATAGAACTCAAGGGAGGATTGTATGCTAGTAGAATTGATTTATTATAAGTTTAGATTTAACTCGATTGATAAAGGACACGCGGAAATCATGAATTATTAATTGCACAGGTTAATGGCATATGTTTGCATCTATTTATTTGAGTCCGTACAAGGAAGTTGGTCACTCTACGGATGGAGCTTCGGTCGTTATTACGTTAATGTATGTAATAGTTTTATATCGGGAATCGGGCTCGTGTGAATTAATATTGTTATTGTTTCGGGTGTAATCCAAGCAAACCCGGCCTGGGTCCTAGTTAAATATCCCGCGCGTACCCTTAGGCGTGACGGTGGTATATAAGCTTTTTCTTACATTGAAAATACTAGTTGTTTCATTTCTATAATATCTTTTTTTTCTTTTTCTCTCATTTCTCTCTACTACTTTCTCTCTCTAAACATACTCTATCTCTCTTTCTTCATTTCTATCTGATTTCGTGTTTGATTGTGTGAAGTGAAGTGTTATAGGGATCCTACAATGGCTACAGAAGGCTAGTGTGGATTCGTGGTTGATTCGGTGGTAACAGCTCAAATTCGTGGTTATATTGTGAACAAAAAAAACCCCACGGCTCAATTTTTTTTGGATATTTGTTTGTTATCTTGATCTCTCTTGTTCTTTACACATAAAGAGGCTAGGTTGTATCAATTTCGTGGGTTATACAAGCTTCTAGCTCGAATTATAAGCTTTAAAAGGTTAGTGTTCTTCGTGGAGGGTTGCTTCATATTGGACGATTCTCAAAGAACTACGAGTTAAGGTGTTATAAACTTGATATACCATTAATATTGTATGTTCTAGCCTTTGTTCGTGGTTAATAAGCTCATTTAGTGAAAACTTGCAAAATTCGTACTTGCATTCTTCGTGGCGGTTTGACAAGATCCACGTTTTAAGGAAGTTGTCAGGCGGCGGTTTGACTAGGTCAACGGCGAGTTGCTCAACAGCGAGTTGACCAAAACAGCGAGTTGCTAAAACAGCGAGTTGCTAAAAACGGCGAGTTGCTAAAAACGGCGAGTTGCTAAAAACGGCGAGTTGCTAAAAACGGCGAGTTGCTAAAAACGGCGAGTTGCTAACGGCGAGTTGCTAACGGCGAGTTGCTAACGGCGAGTTACCAAACGGCGAGTTGATAAACGGCGAGTTACTAATTGGCAGCGGTTTGCTAAGAATTTTTTTGTGTGAAGAAAAGGGTTTCAGTAAAACAGCCATAACTTTTGATCCGTAAGTCCGTTTCAGGCCCGTGACCTCTCAAATCGAAGAGAAAAACGAGACGGATCACGCTGTAACCACCCTTTAGCTGGTTAAGGATTTCTTAAGGCCCAAAAAGCTCGTTTACTATGATTTATTGACATTTTTCAGTTTTTTGGAATTTGTGTTAGACTTGTTTTTGTTCTAGCTCACGGCCCATCAGCATTTTAAGGCCCGTTTCAGTTTGGTGAGCCTATTTAAACAAACAGCTTTAACCCTAGCCAGAAAATTATCTGTTTTTAGACAATTAAATCATTGGCCGCTGATTCCGAATCAAATCATTCACGGTTTTCTATTGATTTTGTAAAATCCCGTTAATTCTTTTATCGGTTTTAATCATAGACGTGTAAAATCCCGTGAACGTGAATTGCTTACACAACCACAACCTCAATCACATCATATCCACTTAAGATCCAACAAAATCTTTCACACTTCATATTTTCATTCCGATTCATTCACATCATTCTACTCCATGTTAACACATACTCAACAGATAGCCACTGCCACTTCAATATCATGGCAGCTGGTTAAAAGATCGGTCCACTATGCTTGGACAGGAAGATATTCTCAGTGGCAGTTCGCGTTTTTCTACGCTTACACTTGAAACTAAATCGAATGGTGATTATCTGAGGAAGCTGCATCTTTGAAGGTCCATTATTTTGCCTACAAACGTACTCTTTTGCAGCAGTTGAAGCAGCAGAGAACATTCTACCAGTAGCTGCACATGAAGAAGCTGAGACAATACACAACATGACAGCAGAGAACAAACTTTACTTTCAAGCTGAAAAGGAAGCTTTTTTCTAATTAGACTGGTATCTGGGATGAAATTTACTCAACTGTTGATGCATGCAAACACATCTAAGGAGATGTGGACCGCCATTGAAAGGCTACAACAGGGGAATCGTTGAACGTCAAAGTGTAAAGGTCAATCTATATTTGGGAAATTTGGGAGTTTACTTCTAGAGATAGAGAATCATGGAGTCTCTATTCTCCACGGTTATATAACTGATGAATGAGTGACAAGGAACAACTTGCAAGTTTCACCAATGCTAGTGAAGTCAATTTCTTAACAACTTCAACCAGAAATGGTCATGATTTGTGACGGTTTCAAGCAGAGACAGGAAATATGACACGGTCTCATATAACAAAGTTTTGACGTTCTGAATAGTTTCAAAACGAAGTTAATGATATCCGTCTGAGAGACTTAGCCAGAAGTGCAAATCACATTAGCACTTCTTGCTGGCTGTCTAACCATTATTCAGATAAACTACTATCAGGCACCAAAACCTCAAAGATCGAATGCACCATCATACATGCAATCTTCTTCCAAACGACCAAGTGCGACTACCAGACACAAAGGCAAAGAGATCGCCAAACCAGTTACTCCTCAATCTGAGTCGTTTATGAGGAAGACAGTGATCCAGAACAAGGCTCGGGAGGGATAAGGATATGAAAAGAGGATATTTGGCACTCCTTGCTAGTACTTCAAGAAGCTATACAAACCTACCAACAACAACCTTCAAACTTCTTCAAACTCCAAGAACAAGACTGAAGATACTACACCAAGGTATAACAACGACAATCAGTCAGGGCAGTTTGGAAATCAAAGGACGATGACAGTTGCTGGGGCTAGGGAAACAGTAGGCAGTCCGGTAGTGCAACAAAATGGTGATACATGCTTTAACTGTAGTGTGATGTGAGAGGTAGTGTCACTATGCCAGCGGAATGCAGGAAGCAAAGCGGGTGTTAAAGACTACGCGTATCACAAGGAGAAGATGATGATGTGCAAACAAGCTGAACAAGGTGTTCCACTTCAAGCTGAGCAAGCTGATTGGCTAGAAGACACGGATGAAGAGATTGATGAACAAGAATTGGAAGCACATTACAGTTACATGGCAAAGATTATGGTGGTGTTCACCTGAGAAACAGTTTACTAGTCAGCATTGGAACATGTACAAAACCATGATGAAAATGATGTGTTAAGCCAATGTGTGTAACATTCTGAGCATCTGAATCCATTAAAGACACATATGTTTTGGAGAAGATCGATAGCAATGTCATTCCTGATTCATCAAATATCTGTTACTAATGAAAATCTGGTGGATCTATATGCGTGAATGTGTTGATGAGCGTGATGCGCTTGATATTGTAATTGCTAATTTGACTCTTGACATGGAGAAAACTATACGGTAGTAAAGCAATTAAAGAAAGCAAGCATCATTAACTTCAAGAATGAATGAGTTCAAAACTACTAATTGGATGAGTTAGTAGGGCTCTGGGGAGGCTCTAGCAGTTCGGCGATAGTTCTTGATTGCAACTTCAGAAACAATCCAGACTGAGGATTGAGATGCTAACGGCCTTAATTGACACTAACGAGTGATTATAAGTACTTCAAACAAAGTTAAATGACACGCTAGGACTATTGCTATTAAAAACATTGACATAAAAAGAGGGTTTAAAAACTAAAACCTATGAAATTTCAGTTGTCAATCAGATAACACGAAGAGCTAGTCAAAAAGAGTTGTTAATTGGGTCACAATTTGTAGGTCACTCAAAGAGAAAACTAAGGTAAATTTCAGATTTAAAGTTATGGAGGTAAAGACATTGACACGATGATTGAATGACAACAAAATAATGTTTTTAAAGGAAATTCTTTATAAACGCAATGATCAATTCAAACATTCACATGTTAGCACCCCAAATGCGCAACGTATCATGGTAGATCAACCTTTGCTTATCCAAATTAACCTCAAGATAGCACAATTGATAAGCCTCGTCTTGTATGAGATCCCATATGATATTCTGATCCTGACAAAGATTTTACCCAATGGGGAAGACACAGTGACTTCTTGAAAAGGAGTGTAGATCAAAAGGTTGGATAAAGAAAAAGTGAAAACCATATAATTTTTACATATCAAAACAGTTCTTTAGTGAAACTTTCAACCACATCCCAAAGCACTATCTTGATAAGTTGGAACACGGTAAGAAATTAGGAAGACATGTGGAGATAAAAACTTGTTAGGACAAAACAAACATTGCTCAAAAAACGTTGGCTCTTCTACCCAAGTCCTAAATCATTAGTAAAAGAGACTACTTTATAACGAAAATGACAAACAACTTCAAATCAATTTTTAGAATTATTTGTCTACAACTTGTCTAATCATACAAGTAGTGCATTCCAAAAACCCAACTGCTAAGAGTATGGAAGTTTTGATCAAAACCTTATTAATGCCTCTTTCAGACAAAACTATACTAGACAGTCATTGTTTTGTTCATGAACATAAAAGGAAATGATGACGATTGGTGTACGTAATTCCCCTTAAAAGGAGTTGTCGAACTGAATTAAGAAAAGCTGTTTTTCAAACTATATGGCTATATTCTCGTCAGTGTGTGTCTAAAGATGTTACATGTTCATATTTGCATTCTATGTCTCATTTAAATGCTAATACTGAATTACAATGCTTGTATCTTCATAAAGTCAAAGAATGTGAATGTCTTGCACAAAAGCTTTCGAAACAAACTGAATCTGTTAACAAAGAAGTTCATAATAAGCTTTTGAAGAGTTTTGCTAAACTTGAAAAACACTCAATTTCGATTGAACTTTCTTTACAACATTGTAAAGAACAGATGAAAAACAACCCAGTTTGCAAAGAAAATAGCTTCAAATTATTTCGAAAAGAACGTGAACAATATCATGAAATACAAGATTTGAAAGCTCAAATGCAAGACAAGAACATGGTGATAAATGAGTTAAAGAAATCATCTCTTGTATCAAAAGGAAAGTCTGTGGAAACTCAGTTTGATAAACCATTTGTTGTTCGACAACCAAATGCTCAACGGATTCCAAAACCATCAGTTTTAGGAAAACCGACTCCTTTTTCAAATTCTCCTGAATGAGAAGGTTTTCCTAACGAAACAGTGGTTATAAAAAAATAATGTGTTCGGATGGTGTATTAAACCGTCAAATCAATCAATAATTTGCCTCAGAAAAGAAACCAAGCGGTTCGAAACACAAATGTGCTTATATAACCAGAGAATGTTTTGAATCTGCCGCCACCACAAACACAAACTAGAACACACAGTTGCCTCATGCTTCTAGGAATCTAATTCTCATATGTCTATCTTCAGGTGTAATTCACACTATTGTGTTATGCAGATCCACAGCTTAAGTGCTTTCTAGTTAAGTAAGGTCGTGCCAAACAATAGTCAAGTGATGTTTCAAAAAGATGGAAGTAGAAGGACAGTCATTAGGATTTCTAGTATTTCTAAGAAAACAAAAGTCTGTAACTGAGTGTATGACATTTCTGGAGTTTGGAACTGTCATTAAACGCAGTTACAGACTTTGTTTCTTGAAATACTAGATTATCTTTGCAGGTCTTCTACTTCCTTCTTTTGAAACTTCACTTGACTATGTTTGGCACGCACCTGATCTTTAACTTTGTTAGCAATTAAGGATTGTGTCTGCTAACATAGTAGTGTGTAATTACGCATGAGATTTAGGGACCATATGAAGGATTAGTATGCCTAGAAGCATGAGGATTATGTGGTGTTCTAGTTTGTGTTGTGGTGGAGGCAATTCTTAACCATTCCCTGGTTTAAGCACATTTGTTTTCAAACGCTATTGGTTTCTTTTTCTGAGGCAAATTATGTTGAGTGTCTGGTTTAAATAAACCTTTCCGACTCATTTTGTTTTAATATCACGACTGTTTCGTTTGGAAAAAACTTCTCATTTCAGGAGAATTTGAAAAGGAGTCGGTTTTCATAAAATGTTGGTTTTGAAATCCTGTTGAGCATTTGGTTGTCGAAACAACATAATGGTTTATCAACTGGGTTTCCACAGACTTTCCTTTTGATTACAAGAATGAGTTTCTTTACTTCATTTAATCACCTTGTTCTTGTCTTGCATTTGAGCTTTTCAAATCTTGTATTTCATGATATTGTTTCAGTTCTTTTCGTAATACATTTGAAGCAATTTTCTTTGACATAAATGGGTTGTTTTTCATCTATTCTTTACAATGTTGTAAAGAAATGTTTCAAGAGAAAAATTTGAGTGTTTTTCAAGTTTAGCATAACTTTTAAAGCTTATTATGAACTTCTGTGTTACTCAAGATTCAGTTTGTTGCGAAAGGCTTTTGCGCAAGACATTCACATTCTTTGACTTTATTATGAAGATACAGCATTGTAATTCATTATTAGCATTTATTATGAGACATAGATGCAAATATGAACATTGTACATTTAGTCTCACTCATTGAGATGTAGTTATATTTGTTGAAAAAACCAGCCTTTTTAATTCAAGTTCGTCAATACGCTCCTTTTCACAGGAATTACGTACTCAATCGTCAGTCATTTCTTTTTTTGTCATGACAAAACAATGACTGTCTAGTTATAGTTTTTGTCTGAAAGAGGCATTATTAACGATTTGATAAACTTCCATACTCTTAGCAGTTGGGTTAGGAAATGCACTACTTGTATGATTAGACCAAGTTTGCTGACAAATTGTTCTAAAATGATTGAAGTTGTTTGTCATTTCGTTATAAAGTAGTCTACTTTTACTAATGGATTTAGACATGGGTAGAAAGCCAACGTTTTTAGCAATGTTTGGTTTTGTACCTAACAAACGTTTTTCTCCACATTGTCTTTCCTAAATTTCTTTAGGTGTTCCAACTGATCAAGATAGGCTTTGGATGGTGGTTTTTTGAAAGTTTCTTAAAGACTGTTTTGATATGTGTAATTATTTGTATCACTTTGTCTTTATCCAACTTTGATCTAATATACTTTTCTTGACTGTACTGTGTTCTTCCCCTTTGGGGTTAAATATCGTTTGCAGGATCAGAAAGTATCATTATGGGATCTCATACAACGAGGCTGATCAGATTGTGCTTTTGGGTACTTTGGATTAGCAAAGGTTGATCTACCATGATAACGTTGTCGCATTTGGGTGCTAACATGTGAATGGTTTGATTGATCATTGCGTTTATAAGAATTTCATTTAAAAAACTTTATTTGTTTTTGCATTTCATTCATGTGTCAATTGTCTTTTCCTTCACTTAACTTGTATCTGAAATTACCTGCGTTTTCCTCTTAGAGTGACCTTCAAATTGTGACTATTTATACAGACTCTTTTTGATAGTCATCGTGTTTCTGAGTGACAACTGAAATTTCATAGGTTTTAGTTTTAAACCCTCTTTGATGTAATTGTTTTTAATTGCTAATAGTCCTAGTGTGTCATTTAACTTTGTTGAAGTATACTTATTTATACTCGTTAGGTCCATTAAGGGCGTCTGTGTACTTCTCTACGATCTGTCAGTTTGGTCTGATAGTGCAATCAGAGAAACTCATCCCGACTGACTAGTGCCTCCCCCAGAGACACTACTAGATCTTTCAAGTTAGTTTTGCACTCATTCTGTTCTTGAGTTAATGTGGTTTGCTTCTTTAATTGCTTTTAATTCCGTTTTGTTTTCCTCCATGTGCAGAGTCAATTTAGCAATTAATTAGCAAGCGCAGCCACGATTCATCAACAATTCCGCGCATTTTGATCAACCTGATTATCTTTTAGTATCATATATTTGATGAATAAGGAATGACATTAGTATCATCATTCTCCAAAACTTATGTGTCGTTAATGGATCAGGTTGCTCAGAATGTTGTCTAAAATGGCAAAACACATCATTTTAATCATGGTTTTGTACTGTTCCAATCGGCTGACTAGTAGACACTGGTTTCTTCAGGTTGAGACCTCTGATTCTTTGGCCTTGTAACTGTACATGTCTTCCATTTCTTGTTCATAATCTCTTCATCCGTGTCTTCCTAGCCAATCAGCGTGCTCAGCTGAAGTGGAACACCTTGTTCTGACTTGTTTGCTCATCATCATCTTTCCTTGTGATACTCGTAGTCGTTAACTCCCGCTTTGGCTTCCTGCATTCCTAGCATAGTGTCCAAATCCCTTGCAGTTAAAGCATTGTATCCCATTTTGTATAGCACTACGGTCTGCTACTGTTTCCCTAGCCCCTAGCATACTGTCTATCGTCCTTTGATTTCCAAACTGCCCCTGATGATAGTGCGTTTGTTATACCTTGGTGTAGTATCTTCAGTTTGTTCTTGGAGTGTTGAAGAAGTTTGAAGGTTGTTGTTGGTAGGTTTGTATAGCTTCTTGTTAGTAATTAGCAAGGTAGTGCCCAATTCTTTTTCATATCCATATCCTCCGAGTTGTTCTGGATCACTGTTTCCTCTAGAAACGGACTCAGATTGAGGAGTAACTGGTTTGGCGATCTATTTGCCTTTGTGTCTGGTAGACGTACTTGGTTGTGTGGAAGAAGATTGCTGTATGATGGTGCATTCGATCTTTGAGGTTTTGGTGCCTGATAGTAGTTTCTGAATATGGTTGAGCTTTGGATTTTGAGCAGCCGCAAGAAGAAGTGCTAATGGTTTTGCTCTTCTGGCTTAATCTCTCCAAGAAAGGATATCATTAACTTCGTTTTTGAAAATCTATTTTCAGACGTCCAACGTTGTGATTGACGACCGTGTTATTTCCTGTCTTCTGCTTGACAAACCTGTCACAATTCTTGACCATTCTGGTTGAAGTTGTTGAAGAAATTGAACGTTCACTTGCATTGGTGAGACTTGCAAGTTGTTCCTTGTCGACTCATTCATCAGTTTATAAAACCAGGAGTAATAAGACTCCATGGATTCTCTATCTCTAGAAGTAAACTTCCCAAATTCCCAAAATAGATTGGTCTTTACATCTTGTACGTTCAACGATTCCCCTTGTTGTAGCCTTTTAATTGGCGGTCACATTCCTTAGTTGTGTTGCTATGCATCAACTGATAGAGTAATTTCATCCCTAATACAGTCAACAATTAAGAAAAGTGCTTCCTTTTCAGCTTGAAAGTAAAGTTTGATTTGCTGTCATGTTGTGTATTGTCTCAGTTCTTCATGTGCAGCTAATCGGTTAGAATGATTCTATGCTGCCTTCAACTGCTGCAATGAGTACGTTTGTAGGCAATATGGACATTCAAAGATGCACTTCCAGCAGATATTCACCATTACGTTTAGTGTCAAGGATTGCGTAGTTGAAAACGCGAAACGCACTGAGAATATCTTCCTGGTCCAAGCATAGGTGGACGATCTTTTGAACCAGCTGCCATGATATTGTTGTGCATTTGGCTATCTGTTGAGGATGTGTTAACTGGAGTAGACATGATGAATGAATAGTTATGAAATATGAAGTGTGAAAGATTTTGTTGGATCTTAAGTTGGGGACATGAGTGATTGAGGTTGTGGTTGTGTAAGCAATTCACGTTCACGGGATTTTACACGTCTATGATTAAAACCGATAAAAGAATTAACGGGATTTTACAAAATCAATAGAAAACCGTGAATGATTTGATTCGGAATCACGCGCGCCATGATTTATTGTCTAAAAACAGATAATTTTTGGCCTAGGGTAAAGCTGTTTGTTTAAATAGGCTCACCCAACGAAACGGGCCTTAAAATGCTGATTTTTTTTCGGCCGTGAGCTAGAACAAAAACAAGTCTAACACAAATTCTAAAAACTGGAAAATATCAATAATATAGTAAAAGAGCTTTTTGGGCTTCCTTAAGAAATCCGGTACCAGCTATATAAAGGGTGGTATTACAGCGTGATCCGTCTCGTTTTTTCTTCGATTTGAGAGGGTCACGGGCCTGAACGGACGTTCGGATTCAAATAGTTATGGATGTTTTACTGTAAACCAGTTTCTTCACACACACAAAAAATTTTAGCTCAAACCATGCTGCCAACTAGTAGTAACTCGCCGTTTATTCAACTCGCGTTTGGTAATCTCGTCTTTCAGCAACTCGCCCAGTTAGCAACTCGCCGTTTAGCAACTCCCGTATTGTAGCAATCGCCGTTTTTAGAAAGCTCGACGTTTGTGCACTCGCGTTTTTAGCAACTCGCCGTTTTTAGCAACTCGCCGTTTTTAGCAACTCGTGTTTTAGCCAAATCGATGTTTTGGTCACACTCGCTGTTGATGCAATCGCCGTTGTCTAGTCAAACCGTCCGCCTGAAAACTTCCTTAAACGTGGATATTGACTATCCTGCAACGAAGAATTCGCGAATGTACGAATTTTAGATAGTTTTTCACTAAATAAGCTTATTAACACGATCAAAGGTTTAGAAACATAAATATTAAGTTTATTCGTGTTATATCAGTTTAAACACACCCTTAACTCGTAGTTCTTTGAGAATGTCCAATATGAAGCAACTCTCCACGAAGAACACTAACCTTTTAAGCTATTAATTCGAGACTTGGAGCTTGTATATACCCACGAAAATGTAAACTAGCTCTTTGATGTGTTAGAAAGAGAAGATCAAGATTAACAAAAAATCCAAGCAAAAAAAGAAATGAGAGCGTGGGGTTTTTTGTCTCATATAAGCCACGAATTGAGCTTGTTTTAAAACAAGATAATCACACGAATCCTCAGTAGCTCTGTGCCAATTGTAGGGATCCCAGTTAACACTTCAATTCACACAATCAACACGAATTGACGATAGAATGAGAGACAGATAGCTGATTTGAAGTTGTTTAGAGAGAGAAAGAGGAGAGAGAAATGAGAGAGAAAAGAAAAAAAGATATTATAGAAATGAAACAACTAGCTTTTTCTATGTAAAGGAAAAAAGCCTTATTGACCCCGTAACGCATAAAGGTTTCGCGCGGGATATTTATCCTAGGACCGAGGCTCGGGTTTGGATTGGATTAAACCCGAAACTTATACAATTTTTGATTCACTATCGAGCGGATTCACCGTATATTTACTATTACATACTTTAACTAATAAAGACCGAGCTCAATAGTAGAGTGACCGAACTTCCTTTGTTCGAATCAATAAATTGAGGCTAAAGTATTGCCATTAACCTGGCTATTAATAAATTCATGATTTCGCGAGGGGCTTTTTATTAGCGAGTTAATCTAACTTATAATAATCAAAGCTTAATAGCAATCTAATCACCTTTTGTGTTCTATTTTTAAATATACAAGCATGTTATCTCCCTCGCGGGTTTATAAAACAATTAAAGTGTAAAATGCAAGGCTATGAACTTTTCCTTGGTCAAATCCCGTGTTGATCAATTAATATGGAATCTCAGCATGCGAATCTCTTAGTGCGCGATCAACGACCTATATTATAGTCTTTCGATTACTATTCGAAAAGTAATATAATTCATCGATGCGTAGATCGTATCGACAATATCTCTATTTATAGTTTTATATATTATAAATTCAAACATGTGATTGAGAAAACCCTTGCGTGACTAATTCCTTAAAAACCCCATGTACTATGTTTATGGTAACTTTATCTCAGAAAATTCCAAATTTTGGTTATTTCGTTATTGTTTAGAAGTTCAAATCTCGAATTAATCTCCTTTTAGGTAAGTCTATTACTAAATCATTATTTCTAATCAACTCTAATATTTATTACTTAATTTATCCTAAGTATGACTTAGTATTTTTATACTGTTTAAGAAAATTACATTTCGAAACTTAGAGAATATTTTATTTTTAGAACCGACACTTGGCTCGAAATATTTTATGGTTCGCAACATGACTAATCGTTATCGTTTTTACTATTTATTTTTATATCTTTTACGATGTTTAAATTACCAAGTCATATTATGTTTGATTTTTACGGTGATTTCGAAAATTCTTTAAGTGTTATATATTATTTAAACACAACTCGACTAGCATCGAGCCCATTTAGAACACTTATCAGTCCTCGGGAATCAAAAGAGATTATGTGTTAAACGACATTCCGGACAACTTTGCAGTTTAGCCGAGACCGAAATCTCAACTCTTAAAATGACAAAAATTCCCTTACATGCTTTTCTTGCTGTCAGTTGAATTTTTAACAAAATTTCAGAAGTTTGACTTTCAGTTTTGACCCGTTAAATCACATTTTCACGACTCGACATCAAAAAAGATTTTAAGCGAAACGGCGTTTCGAACAACTTTCGTGTTTATGTTTCGCCAGAAGGCTCGAACGGAATCGAGGTGCTCAAACAGCGTCGAAATTTCTAGTCACGAGCTTATGCTTACAAAATACGCTGTCAAAAACAATTTTCATATTTTTCCAAACTTCATTCGCTTAACTTCTTCGTTCATTAGGAGGTTTCGGGACGTGCGATATTTCGAAACGAACATGAAATAAGCTCTTTCACTTTATTACTATCAATAAATATATTTTTTACAAACTCCTCAGGACCTCGATTTGAGTGCCCAAACTTTCTGAGAACTTATTAGTTGCACATAAAACCTCAAAAAATCATTTTTGGTCCAATAATTCAACTACAACATGTCTATTATGACACATAAACAACATCTAAACCAACTAATCCATCAATACTCAAATCTAGCCTATTCACGCAAGTTTCCCAAGTTCATCACACGCATTCAATCGGAATCACCAAATCAAGAAACAACAATAATCGAAACCATAAACATAAATATACTTACCAATGATCTTTGAGCCTAGATCCAAACATGGTGCACACCATCTTTGGTCTTAGCGAACTTCGACAAAAACACAATCCAAAACCAACGTTTTCCATCGAAACAATTCTCAGAATTACTTAGATTCTAGCTTTGTATACACCATTTTCACTGGGATTTCATACAGTATACACACCAAAATCTAACTTTCCAATAAACTCTTGCAGTGGTGTTTTATAGTTTTGGGAAATTGAAGCTTAGGTTTATGAGGATCAAATAACTTTATTTAGTTTTGATATTTGCGTGTAAAAATTTTTCTGGCGAACCATGGCGGTGGTGGGTGGTGCCGGCGGTGTACAAGGGAGGAGGAGGGAGAGTTGTAAAATTTTATTAGTGTGTGATTTTATGAAATAATATTAGTGAAAATTATTTATATACTTGCACTAGTTTGGCCAATTGGCAAAACAAGTCCTCCCCTCTTTTCTCTTTTAGATTTTTAGCACACTATACTTTTACTTAAATAAAAACCGATAACCGTGGCTCGGAATTACACTTCCGAGACCATTTTTATTTCCGTCACGTTTTATTTTAATTTCTAACATTTAATAAAATGTGTACATTTTAAAATAAGTTCAGCTCAAAGATAGGAACAAAGACGACATTTGTAAAATAATAATTTCCATTTTCATTACATTCGAAAATAAAAATACGAAAATAATTATTTTCGATAAATAAAATTTTAAATGTCGACGTTTGTTATGAATACTACAAAATTAAAACGAATTGCCAACAACCATTATTACTACGGATTTTTTAGAAAATATTAAAGTCGATTGCCATACGTAGATTTCGCCGCGTGCTTCATAAACGTTTACTTAAATTACAAGTGTAAGCCCTAATCTCCCGGTTTAGTCGTGAGTTCATATCTCCACATAAAAGAAAAACTATACTTAATAATGAGAATAAATAACGACTGAATTGACGGTATTATCACACACAGTCTAATGGTTTTGCAAGTTACAAAAGTAAGTGATATGCAGGTCAAGCTAGATAGGAGACAGAAACCCTGTCAAAGATTATATTTTGCTACACTTTATGGACTGCTATCCACCATTTGCCAAGATTCAAAGAGTTTCTCAAGATGCTTCGGATTAAAACTTCATGTGTTAATGGACAAAGGTTGATTGAAGATCAAGAATAAGCATAGTGATGTAAGATCAAGAGAAGGAAGATAATGTTAACAGCACTAACAATGTTAATACTGTTAGTTATACTTAATACTGCTAGGTATAATTAATACTGTGATAATTGTGAAAATTGCTATGGATTGTGTTTTCAACATTTTGCAGGATAAGCAAATAAAAGTGGTTAGTTGACGATGGGGATTGTTTTTTGGGAATGGAATTGGTTTCATATGGGACTCAAAGTTTAATGCTGTTAGGGTATTTTCCATAATACTTTCGATTAAGGGTTGCAATCGATTATTTAAATCAATTTCACTCTTTCAAAATACTCAAATACAAACCCTAACTCAATTTTATCATACTTTATCAAAACCAAAAATCACAAAATGGCAATTAAGTTTGCAGATTCTCATAATATTGTCGCCATTTTTTTTAAAACCTTAGAGAGTGTTGGGTTTACAAATTGTGGATTTTTTGATATGACACACCCTATATGTATGCATTAATGATTAAATCTATTTATATATATATATATATTCTATATATATATTATATATATATATATATAAATTATCCTATATATTATATATATATATATGTATATATTTATATATTTCTTGCATTAAACAGTTCTGCTGGTCTACTGTCCAGGCCAAAACAATCATGAGGAAGAAAAGTTACATGCACCTTGTAGATGGCAAGAAAGTTAATCATCACTGATCATCTATTTGAGAGTTCTTCATAGTAGATGAGGAAGGTATTGATTGTTACAAATTCTATCATGTTTGAACAAATTGCATTGATGGGGTATGGAGACAAATTTCACAATAAGCTAACTTTTTAAATAAACCTTTCTTTTCCCCACACATGGGAAATTTCTAATTCATACGTAGTTCTATAGTGTCTAAGTCAAAGACTACTGCATGGAATGGACTTTAGTAGTACTATGGCATTGCCATTATCTGCTTAGCCATAAACCAAATAAATTTTTAACTTTTGAAAATTGATTTTTGATAGTGATGATTACAATCTTGGATAGTAAACAAGCTAAATTCTTGATGTATCCAAGGTTTGTACAAATATTTTTGGACAAAAAATTTGATGGGCTGCCAACTCATAAGAGAATTTATATTGCACCCTGTCACACTAAAAGTTTTTAGTAACATGAGAAGAATAGGCATAGTTTTTCTGGTTGTGTAAACTCCTTTATTTCAAACAATGGTGTTCAAAAACCATTCACAAATCGGGTGATGTTCAGTTATTTCAACTGATCCCATCACACACCGACTTTTATTCAACCATTACTCAACCTTAAAGACATAAAAACCTAGGTAAGCCTAAAAGTAAGGACACTCAGGTACCTCAGCTAGTGATCCTATTGGAAGTGTTGCAGACGAGGTTGTCCATAAGGAGTTTGGGGTGACAGTTTGGTAAGGTGCCTTTACTGCTTCTAGCTTAGAGGCAGGCAGGACAGTGGTAACTTAGATAAGACCAATCCAATGCAAACAAACCTAATAATCTAGTTCCTTGGAACCTAATTCAGGTGGTGGGTTCCCAGGTGCCAAGAAACATGTGGGTGATACTATTGGCTCACAACTAGGTTGAGAATGTATATAAACATTTCTAATGATTACAACTGCTCGCAAGAGGTATCACATTCTAAGTGATCGAGGATAGGACTTAAACTTGATGAATTGATGGACTAATGTAATCACTTTACCAAAATAGGTTTTGATTTGGAAGGAAGAAAAAGGAACCTCTCAACATAATGAGGATTGCTAGTTTGAAAAAGGAGGGTCAAGAGATTGAAAATAAATATAGGTTAAGAATCAATAAGCTTATGAGATTTTATACAAAGTTGGTTTGAATGCTAGGGTAGAATCCTCTGATGATGAAGAAAGTTTGGGTGAGGATGCATCCAAACAGAGGAGGATTAATTGATGCTATTGATGCAGATGAAGAAATTACCCTGGTTAGTGTTCATGATATGAATGTTTCTGCTGGTGAAGAAGTTGCTGAAGAAGTAGTTGAAGTTATTAACACTACTAAGCTAATTATTGATGTTGCCTCTAGTTAGTGTGCTGGTGATATAGTTAGTGCTGCTAGTGCTGCAACAACTGTTAGTGCTGCTACAACAACTACTGCTACAATTAATACTATTGATGATATTACTTTGGCTCAAGCACTTGAAGAAATGAAAAGTACAAAGCCCAAGAAGAAAGGGATTGTTATACAAGAGCTGGGCGAATCTACAACAAAGATATCTTTACAACTACCTTCACGTCAATCACAGGACAAAGGTAAAGGAATATTGATAGAACTGTAAAGAAGAAAGATCAATTTTGATTGATGAAAGAATACTACTATAAATTTACAAGTGATTTTAATAAAGAAAGAAAGCTTCACGAGAGACAAGCTAAAAAGAACAAGATGCCAATATTGCCTTGATTGAAAAACATGGGATTTATATAGGCAAAAGATTAGATGCTAATCTATCAATGGCTGAAAGAATGCAAGCAACAAGAACAAGATGGACGTTGTCTATTAAGAAAAGGTGCATTATTTCAACAAACTTTAGAGAAATGAAGAAAGCGTTTTGCAGCTAAAAGAGCTATAGAGAGGCAAAGATTGATGTTGATCATCAATTGGCTGAAAGATTGCAAGCACAAGAACAAGAAGAGTTGTCTGATGCAGAAAAGGCTACATTATTTCAACAACTCTTAGAGAAAACAAGAAAGCATCCAAGAGATGTTTGACAGAGCATTCAAAAGGGTAAATACATTTGAAGACTTTAGAACAGAGTTGGTGCAAGGAAAAGAAAATAGAGCATGAGAAGAGCTGATGCAAGAGAATGCAAAGAAGCAAAAGGTGGAAGATGACAAAGAAATAGCAGAGCTTAAACAGTGTTTAGAAATCATTCCAGATGAAGAAAAGGTAACAATTGATGTTATACCTTTAGCTATTAAGTCTCTAAGTATTGTTGGCTAGAAGATTCATAAAGAAGGAAGAAAAAGCTATTATCAAATAATGAGAGCTGATGGAAAGTCTCAAATGTACATGATCTTTAGTCATATGCTTAAAAGTTATAATAGGGAAGATTTGGAAGATTTGTACAAGTTGGTAAAAGCTAAATATAATTCAACAAGACCAGTGGAAGACTTGGATTTGTTGTTATGGGGAGATTTGAAAACAATGTTTGAACCTCATGTTGAAGATATAGTATGGAGAAATCAACAAGATTACAAAGTATTGGATTGGAAGATGTATGACTCTTGTGGAGTACATTCCTTGAGAATGCAACATGTGCATATTCATATGTTGGTAGAGAAGAAGTATCCTCTTATACCATCTACACTTTCAATGATGTTGGAAAAGAAGCTTCAAATTGATTATGAAAGTGAAATGTCTTATCAGCTTCTTAAATTCATCATGAAACAACTTAAGAAGTAAAGAAGTGTTTGGAAGCATCCTCCTGGTGTTGATGAAGCTTTAAATGAAGAAACTTGATGATTTTGAAGAAGAATATCAAATTTAGGGGAGGATTGTTGGGATTAAAAGTCTTCTTGATGATGTTTGGATTACTGCTGCTCATGATTGTGTTAATGCTGCTTAGCTGGAGTTAGTACTGCTCATGAACTTCAAAGAAAATATGCTAAGTGTTTACTACTACTAGTACACAGTTAATACTACTAGTAAATATTAGTACTTCTAGTACAAAGTTAAGACTGCTCAGTTAAAGTTAATGCTGCTAGTGAAAATATGCTGGAAGTTACTACTGCTAGTGAATATCAAGTTAATGCTTAAGCTAGATAAGATACTTATGAATATGATTAGTTTATTTTAGAAAAGATTTTAAGAAACTTAAGGAAATATTATAAGCCACTAGGAAATCCTTGGCGAATAAAAGGAGGTCAATAGGGCATAGTTTTTCATATTTATCTTTTTAATAACTTTTTATCATTTTTATAGCTTTAAGGTCTTTAACCCTTAATACGTTTAAGAGTATTCGATTATTATTAATAAAGGAGCTTATTTTGTTGAATATAATGTCACATGAAATGACTGATTTCATTGATAATTCTTCTTAATATTAAAGATTAGATTCCGCATAATCTTTAATACATTCAAACATAGTTTCTACTATAGTTGTATTAGATTTATCTAATATAACTAAACCTTAAACAAGCTTAAGGAATTCGATCTATTGAAGTGGGATCAACACGATGTAAGGCTAAATCTTCATTTAAGAGTCCTCTAAAGAACCATCTCATCCAATAAAACCTGTAATCTATGACGAAACAACAAACCCAAAGCATGAAACCGAACCAAGAAATGATAATGTGATATAGAAAAATTTGACTTTAAATTTAGATAACCCCTTCTTTTAAACCTGGAAATTTGTTCTAGGTCAGGCTGACGACGTCCAATTTCCAACAAGCCGTTTTCTAAAAAATATCTTAAAAATCTTACCCTTTGATGTCTAATTTCCTTGTACAAAATAACAAAAACCAACTACAAGCAATCGACATCATATGAAAACAAAAAAAACAAAGCATGCAAATAATTAAACCACATATCATGACATAATCAATTTAGTTTCTTAGAAACCACATATGATTTTACCTACCCTTATTTAATGATAACATGTCTTCAAAAGTTAAGCCAAAAAACGTATCATTTAGCAAGATTTGATCCACCAATTTTTCAAATCATTTGTATTGAACATTTGTAAATAGTTTTAAGCGACAAAACCATAAAAATTACAGATCAAAACACTACTAGAAAATAAAGCATCAGCGACGGGATTTTTTTTCCACTAAACATATTACCGTCGCAAATTACCGACAAATTCCGACATATTAAGCGACTAGATATTTAATAAGTTTATCTGCGAATGATATTTCAGACGGAATTCCCTACAAAAGTTCCGAGAGATACTTATTTCGACGGAAAGTCTGTCAGTATTTTATTTATATTGCAACCAGTTTCTGACGGGGTACCGACAACTGTGTTTATCAATAGTTTTGCTTGAAATTTTAGTTGGTAATCAGTCGGAAATGTTCCAAACAAGCATAAGAACCCGCTCGTTACGGCGGGGATATTTTTTTCCTAAATAATATTATTTTTTTACTTAGCGTAGACCGGTTTTTCATTGCGTCTGTTTTTCAAGTAACGTTATATTATGCTTGCTTATAGGTTTAGAGTGTTTCTTTTTTCTTTTTTAAGCCATTATTTACAATGCAAATTTTTTTGTTATATAAAATAATTGTCAATAGCAAAAAAATATAAAGTTATTTATATAATTGAAACTTTCACATAATTATACATGTTTAGGTTTAGAATGTTTTTTTTGCATTATTTACAATGCAAACTTTTTTGTTATATAAAATGGTCGTCAATAGCAAAAAAAATATTGTTGTTTATATAATCCAAACTTTCCTAGAATTATACATCTCTGACCTTGTCATTTATTTTGAAGTTTTTACGTAGTTTACGGGTGTGTTTTGAACGTTTTTTTTTAAATCATACGTATGTCAGATGCATTGTGTTGGGTTCAGTTCCTGAGCCCTTCAGTCTTTCAGTAGATTTAAACATCAAATCCTCTAGGTATAGTCAAGCTGAAGAGTGCTCAGTTTGAGTCGCTGATGGAAAGTTTCAGCTCCAGTTCTTCGGGTACTTAGAAGATCAAGATTATCTTTACTTTAGTTTATGATGTGGTGCAAAAACTGAAGAAGACCTTAGTAAGAGTTTCCAAGATGGACGATGTCTATCTCCTTAATAGAAGTTGAAATGAAATGTTTCACTTCTAGAAGGTTTACAAGGCGGGAAAAAGATACGCTTTAAGTCAAAAAGAATAAAGCAGATCTCTTTGGGAAAGTAACTTCTAAAGTTGGCATAGAAGTACAACAACCCTCCTTAAAGGACTTTACCTAAGTAATAGAAAGCAAACATGCATTAAATGGTAGTTTAACCACCTATTTAATGTTTGCCACGTAGTCTAGGTTAAACTTATAAACCCTAATCCTTTTGCCTATAAAAGGAAAGGGATATTGAGAGTAAATAGCTAACTCTTCCAATTAATGTGTACCACATTGAAGAGCTCTTTATCTCTCAAACAAACTGAACATAAGTGCTAAAGCTGAATCTTCAGTTCTAGTCAAGTAGTTTGTTTTCTTACTCACCTAACTTTGGTTAAGAGTTTAAGTTTGAAGGAGATAAAAACCCTAATTGTCATCAGCCCCAAAATGGATCGCAGTGGAATATGGGTCTGGGGATGGTACATCATAGATCAATAACACAAGATAATATAAGAACGACCAAAAAGTCGTTTAAAACTAATGCATTAGATTTAGCAAAGTGTTTGATAGAAAAGCCCGAAGCTTTACTTCTTCAAAATACAAAATACAAGATTCTAGTTCATAACAATTTATCCCAAAATGTAATGCAAATAAATCTTTAGCATGTGACATCCAAAATATATAAGCATCAATGTATCCCTTGCACCTCGTGCCTTATTGACCTCCTGAAAAACATTGCTTTAAAACGACAACATATTGTTGAGTGAATTCATAGGTTTGTAAATGTATAATGTAGGACCGCAAGATTTCGCCATGATAATACAACAGATGCAAACATCATAAAATGTAATTATGTTTTCCTAAGCTCATGACACTAAAGTTCGAAATGTATGAAATGCAATATAAATTGCCAACATTGCCCGTGATGATGTTCTAACTCGCAACATCCTATGTCCGACATGGTATACATTCGTTTATCTAGTGATAGCTAATCACCCGAACAAGAATGTCAATCCCAAATAGATCTATTTATAGTATTCGCGCTCACAACAGTAACTGACAGTTCATGATTATGGGCTTAGATGGGTTATCGCTACTAAGGCAAACACGTAATCAAGTAAAATGTACACTTGCGTCCAATTTGTAAAACATGCATATGTTTCTCACCCCAAAACTTGTAAATCATTATAAATGTAAAACGTGGGGCTATGAACTCACCTCGAGTGAATTGAACAATCAACAATGTATATCACAACAGATAATGTGTCACGATAATGACTGAATACAACCTAATCAAGTATAGGTCGTATAAGTACTAAGCACTTTGATTAAATAACACCACATATAATTCTATATAGCTACATCACCATCTAATTGCGTTTATGAAAACATATTTATAACGTAAAAACGCTTAAAAATATCTCTTTAGTAAAAATGGCGTAACTTTATCGTTTTAAGCTTATTTCTTACGTTTCTTATGTCCACGTTCTCATATTAAGACGAAGTATCAAAATATTACATTTTCAATATTTGAGTCCCCTGGTGAACAGTGGTTTTTACTGTTCATATACTTTTATAAAATTACTCGTCGTAAACCCGTAAATGCCGTATTTTATCCGTTTTAGCTCTGATTTTAGTGATTCTTTCAAACATGTCTTCGTAATTGAAAGTTCTATCAAAATATAATATATTTCAAAAATATAGGTCTGATATGAATAGTGATTTTTACTGTTTATAGTTTATAATTTTTTTTATAAACTTTAATTATCGTAAACTTACGAAATTCATAACTCCTACGTTATTGATCAAAAAATTATGATTCTTAATGTTTTGGAATCATAAAAATATGTATTATCTGAGAAAAATAACCAATCTTATATATCAGAAGTAGTTTATAACTTGTTTTTATAAAATTTCTTTTATAAACGCGT
>BQNB010081404.1:0-29634 GCA_026074375.1 Tanacetum coccineum
ATTAACTGTGTGTTGTTCCGGATGCATATACATATCCACCGTTGCCTCGAGTACCGTTATCTTATCAAGCAAGTGCTTGCAATTTAAGCACTCTGCATTTCTTGAAGTTCCCAGAGAATAGCTTGGAGGTGTTGAAGATCCTAGAGAATATCGTAGAGGTGTTGAAGATCTTGGAGAGTAAATTAGAGTCGATGAAGATCCTGAAGAATAAATTGGAGCTGTTGAAGCTCCAGGAGAACTAACCAGTAGACGAACTCGTTCCTCCTTCCACACAAAAAATTTACATCCGAAAGTGTTTTCGCGAGGCTGTTAAAGAGTAAACATAATAAGTTTTAACAACTAGCCACATTATTTATATATTACACAAAAAAAGCATGTGATTGTTCACCTTTGATCGTGGACATGCATAGTATAGTTTACCACGGGTTTCATGTTTATACGATTCTCGCAGAACTACATCTCCGACTCCACAATGACACGCAAAAGCTTCATATGGCACCATCTTCACCATAATAACAGTGTGATATGTTTGTGGTTGTGATGGTAAGAATGTGTGTGATCTGTGGGTGATTATGAGGATAATATCTGCTTTTATGGTAAAAAACAGTTTTTTGGAGGGAGTATTTGGCGGGAGAATTTGGAGGGATTTTTTGGCAGGAGTATTTGGCGGGAGTTTTTGGCGGTAGTATAGGGCTACAGGAGGATTTGGAGGGATTTTTTGGCGGGAGTATAGGGCTACAGGAGGAATTGGCGGGACATCGAATGTACAACGATAACATATCGACTCATCCGTTGGACATCGAATGTACAACGATACCATATTGACTCATCCGTTGAACATCGAATGTGTAACGATAACATATCGACTCATCCGTTGGACATCGAATGTGTAACGATACCATATTGACTCATCCGTTGAACAATGAATGTGTAACGATAACATATCGACTCATCCGTTGGACATCTAATGTACAACGATAACATATCGACTCATCCGTTGGACATCTAATGTGTAACGATAACATATCGACTCATCCGTTGAACATCTAATGTGTAACGATAACATATCGACTCATCCGTTGGACATCTAATGTACAACGATAACATATCGACTCATCCGTTGAACATCTAATGTGTAACGATAACATATCGACTCATCCGTTGGACATCTAATGTACAACGATAACATATCGACTCATCCGTTGGACATCTAATGTGTAACGATAACATATCGACTCATCCGTTGGACATCTAATGTGTAACGATAACATATCGACTCATCCGTTGGACATCTAATGTACAACGATAACATATCGACTCATCCGTTGGACATCTAATGTACAACGATAACATATCGACTCATCCGTTGAACATCTAATGTACAACGATAACATATCGACTCATCCGTTGAACATCTAATGTGCAACGATAACATATCGACTCATCCGTTGAACATCTAATGTGCAACGATAACATATCGACTCATCCGTTGAACATCTAATGTGCAACGATAACATATCGACTCATCCGTTGAACATCTAATGTGCAACGATAACATATCGACTCATCCGTTGAACATCTAATGTGCAACGATAACATATCGACTCATCCGTTGAACATCTAATGTGCAACGATAACATATCGACTCATCCGTTGGACATCTAATGTGCAACGATAACATATCGACTCATCCGTTGGACATCTAATGTGCAACGATAACATATCGACTCATCCGTTGGACATCTAATGTGCAACGATAACATATCGACTCATCCGTTGAACATCTAATGTGCAACGATAACATATCGACTCATCCGTTGAACATCTAATGTGCAACGATAACATATCGACTCATCCGTTGAACATCTAATGTGCAACGATAACATATCGACTCATCCTTTGAACATCAGTGTGGTATGTTTGTGATGGTAAGAATGTGTGTGATCTGTGGGTGATTGTGAGGATAATATCTTCTTTTATGGTAAAAAACAGTTTTTTGGAGGGAGTATTTGGCGGGAGAATTTGAAGTGATTTTTTGGCAGGAGATTTTGGCGGTAGTATAGGGCTACAGGAGGATTTGGAGGGATTTTTTGGCGAGGGTATAAGGCTACAAGAGTATGTGTGTGATCTGTGGGTGATTGTGAGGATAATATCCGTTGAACATCTAATGTGTAACGATAACATATCGACTCATCCGTTGGACATCTAATGTGCAACGATAACATATCGACTCATCCGTTGAACATCTAATGTGCAACGATAACATATCGACTCATCCGTTGAACATCTAATGTGCAACGATAACATATCGACTCATCCGTTGAACATCTAATGTGCAACGATAACATATCGACTCATCCGCCACTCACACGAGCACACGAGCACAGCCGCGTGAGACCTCCTTCTCCTCCTCTAAACCATAATTCTTTCCTTAACCCTCTAAATGATAATTCTATATCTTCTTTTTATAACCCTCTAATTATTAGTGGTGCATGAGACCTCCTCCTCCTCGACACAGGTTTGGTGGTTCTTTTTTTTAATTTTGTTAGTTATAATATGGTTTGGTTAAATAAGATTAACAATATGTAATAAGTTATTAATTAGAATTTTTTAAAAATTTTTTTTTGTTTGCCAGTACGACAGTAGCCGAGACCGAGCTAGGAGAATGAGCCGAGACCGAGGCAGTTGGCGGTACGTTCTTACTTTTTTTTATCCTTTTGGTATCCCCAGGGACATGTCGCCCGGGAACGTTTATGTTCTTACTTTTTTTTATCCTTTTGTGAATTGCGTTGAAATTGTTGTTGGAAGTGAAAAATTAGAATAAGCCGTTGAAATTGTTGTTGTTGGGTGGGGAATAAGCTGATAAGCTGTTGACAGCTTATGCTTATCAGTATAAGTTGTTAAGATGATAAGCTGTTGACAGCTTATGCTTATCAGCATATATGTAGTGAAGTGTGTATGGTTCTGTTTGTGTTATCTTAAATAGGTTTTGGGCTTTTCGATCATGACCAACCTATATTCTAGCAAAATGATAAGAAGTTGATAAGGAGTTTTTTATTTAAATGACTCGTTTTTTATATCTGAATCCTTAAGGTTTATTGACTCAAATGAGTAACTTCTTAACTTTTTTTCTCTATTTTGTTTCCACAGCCGACCACAACCCGAGACTAGAGCCCATTGACCAGAGGCTGTTTCCACAGCCGAGTGCCGACCACAGCCCGTTGACCGTTGACCAGAGGCCTGTTTACACAGTATGTTCTCGTTTGAATATGGATACGTGTATATGTTAAAGGGTTGTTTGGATTTGCTTATAATGTTTTTAAACAGCTTATAAGTATTAAAGGGTTGTTTGGATTTTGCTTATAAATACATATTAGTTTATAAGCAAACCAAACCTACAGCTTATAGCTGTTTTTTAAACAGCTTATAGCATTAAAGGGTTGTTTGGATTTACTTATAAACAACTTATAATGTTTATAAGCAAATCCAAACAAACCCTTTGAAATTTTTATAACTGTTTTTAAACAGCTTTATAACATTAAAGGGTTTTTTGGATTTCCTATTTGGACAACTGAATGTGTATACTTCTTCGGATACAGTCAACACCGTCCACAAATCCATTTCCGCCCCCCCCACCAACTCAGCCACACAAACTCTATAATCTGTGCAACATAACCATCCCGTCCACCCAGCCCAACTCCCTTCCCCACAAAACACCAATCACAACCATACAGCAAAAACTCCCAACCCCTCACTCGAAAACACAACCCATCCGCTCCAAATGTAATGCTTAGAATCCGGCAAACCCACCACGCAAACACTACTATTACCAGACCAACAAAACCAACAAATCTACCGAACGCCTCACCACTACTCAGCAATTTATGTAATATCCCCAATTCATCTAGTGATAAAATTATGAAAAGAAATTTTTAATAATTATTGTTATATAATGTTTTACTACCACGCAATTCGCAGAGCGCAGTCAATACTTGAACATATATGTTGAAATGATGGACAAACAATAAACTTGTATCTTGGCTAGATCAAGATATACTTCGGATCCTCGTAACATGGTTAAAACCCATATACATCAAAACGTCAACTTATAGACACCCTTCATCAAATCCGCCGTGACGACTAAGGTTCATAACTCGTCACTACCTCCACACATTTCGGGCTAAAAATTGTCTCGATATCATGCTTCCCCCTGCTTTTCACACCAATTACTTCACTCCGACTAACGCGGGGGGGGGGGGGGGGGGGGGGGGGGGGGGGGGGGGGGGGGGGTGGGGGGGGGTGGGGGGGGGGGGGGGGGGGGGGGGGGGGGGGGGGGGGGGGTGGTGGTTAAAATAGTAGAAAAAAGTTAAATCGTTACGGAAGGATAAATTAAGGAAATAAAAAATCCAACTCAGCACAACGTCGACCGCCCCCCCGCCCCATCGCGCCCCCACAGCCCTCGCTCCTTCGCCCCCCCCCGGCCCCATCCTCCCCGCCCCCAAACCTAATCTTTTTCTTGTAATATCCCAGCCCTCACCATCGCCCCCCTCGCCCCCCACTTCTCCACGCTCCCGCGACCCTGCAATATCATCCCCCTGCGCCGCCCTCAAAACGGCTCCGCCCCCCCCCCCGCCCCCTCCGCTCCCCCGACGCCCCCGCCCGCCCCCCGCCGCCCCCCCCCCTTCCCCCCCCATCCCTCAGACACCTCTCAATCGCTCCACCAGCCCGGACTTTTCGCCCTCGCCCCTCCTTATTCCTCCTTTCCCACCAACCTTTTCTCCTTGTAATCACCTCGAATCCCCGCTTTTTAAAAACAACATATGAAGATTTCGAACTACATACCATCTATCGCCACCAACTCCCAGACCCCCTCCAATTCCGCCTTCCTATTCTGTATATAACATTCACACGAACCCGCAATTTTCCCTCCGCCCCACCATGACTTCTCGCACCCCCACCCTCTCTCACCACATCGCCCCCCCCACACGAAAAAAGTTTTTAAACTAGCAAAGTGACTTGAATTCCATTACTTTAACCCAGACCATTGTAATACTTTCTACATACAACTCTTTCCGCCTACATTTCCTACTAATTTTCGTAATTTCCGCCTCCAATAATCCATCGTACTATTATAAAGTTCCATTTACTATGCTAATACAGTCGTTATCCGTATCATATTATCAAGATATTATATACGCCAGACACGTAATCCTAATTCATAAAATCTTTTATTGTAATCCCGCAACTACCCACTACAAATTACTTTAAATCGATATCAATCGCGTACACTCATCTAAATACCGCCAACAACACAGTAAATAATATACGTTGAAATACGCAAATAGAACTATACTAAATACACCATGACCAGCACCCCGCCACAACATCTCCCCCAAAAAATCGTCATCTAATATAACATGCAATTGGTTGTAAACTCATTTATACAAAAAGCAGACGATCACACAATCTTCAACTAACCTGCAAACCCTCGCACACCCTCACACCATCCACCACCCCACACACCATCACTACCCAACCACCATCTACCGAATCTTCCACGCACCTCCACCACCTCACACACAACTCGCAATACCACACTACAACCACAACAAGACCCACAAGCAACAATCTATTAAAATCATCTAACGCACATCGCAGTACAACCCTTTCATCAGGCCTTTTACCATCTTATATATAATTATCATTTTCTCGCATTCTACACTCAACTCAAATACACCGATACCGCAATACAAGATCGAACACCTTCGATTCTCGGTATTATTCGCACTTCTAATTTTTACCGCATCATGAAACAATAATCATCTTAATCGCACAATTGAAATCTCTATAAATAACTCTCCCTAATCGCGAACTTCCATCCAATATCTACGACCGTCCTTATCGCAAAGGTCTTGCTAACTAATAATAGGTCATCGCAACAATAACTCGGCGACAAAAGAACCACTCGGTAGTGGACAACCATATGTAAATTTAATCGCTAAACATCAAAAATGAAAAGACAACACAATCTATACAAATAATCAATCTTAAAAACTTCAATTTCAATATGTTCATTCTGCGTAAACTTATAAAACTACAAATAATCCTTAGTAAAACTCCGCCACCTGCTGCCATATTGCCGCACACAATCATATATTATCACATCGTCAACAATTTGATTTAAACGCGATTGTAATTCAGGGACTCCGCCTATAAAATTACTTGTAATGCATTCTCAATCAAATCAAGTGGAAATTCATTAATGATTCGGCGATCCGCAAACCCAGCCCCATTGTAATACTCAGTATAAATTCTACGCAATCCTAACAATCGCCACAATCGGTCGCTCTACCTAAGCAATAATCCACACTGCGCAAAATTATTCCACGCATCAAATCGCTATCATTTTGTATAATAAATACTGATCGCGGCCATCCGCGGCACTGGTTATATTCAGACCATCAATCGACCAAGTTCTTAAATTAATCACCAGAGCATCACACGTATTCGTCCCGAATCAAAAATTCTCATCCAGACTCAGTGAGATAACATGCTTTCACTTCAATTTTCAATCTCTGAATTTCCATCCCGCAAACACCGCCATACGCCGCCGAAACTAATTTACGTGGCGGCCCTGGCTCACCATTGCGCACATATCATATCGTTCGTTAAACACATTCCAGCAACACAAATCTCATAATCTCGCTAAACGTCTGACCTCTCTAACAAACCAGCTAGTCTAACCGAAAAATAGCCTACATACGCCAAAACAAATTTATCAATATCTATTTTTGTAAAATAAAGTGTAATATATGTTGAAATATAATCGGACGTACAACCCACCAGAAATATAAATAATAAAAATCCACAAAAGTATTAATCGATCACAATATTTCGACAGGTAATAATCTATACATTCGCAAACTAGCCCCGATGAAATCTTAAATATATTCAAAAATAATACGAGCAACAACATAACCAAAACACGCGATCTAACGTTCTATTACACGGAAATACAAACATCTCAAAACCTCCATCCGCGGTATCCCAAACGCCCAACAACAACAACACTACACACAACCCAGCTAACCTAACTCCATACCACCCCCTCTCGATCCACACGAGTCCAACCCAAAACCCACGAATAATAGCCCCGTCAGATCATCCGAGCAAAACCTGAGTTCAAATTTAAAACCGAACGCTTTGCTCTCAACATACATAGACCCCACTACCCCTCCAACAATCCACCCACCCACTTACCGCGGTCCTACTCAGCACCACCAACCCCCCACCTACATCTCCGCCATACCCCCCTCCCCCTCTCGCACAACACCCCTCCCACACTACAACCCCAACACACAACACACAAACCCCACCACACACCAACAACCCCACCACCACACCCCAACCCCAACACCAAACCAGGCCACCCATCGAAACCCGACCAACTCCACCCACCCCACACGACCATATACACTCCATGCAGGGACTCACTACACCCCTCCTATCTACCTCTACCATTCAACTCAACCAAAAAACCCAACCACTACCACCCACCCAAACCACCACTGCCCCCACCCGCAACCCCACCACACCAACCACAAACACAACACCACCCACCCCCTGCACCCATCCCGGCCCCCTCACACACCACCCCGCCTACTGACTCAAAGAGGTATGGGGGGCGAGTAGGTTGGGGGGGGGATGTTTGTAGGCGGGTGGGGGGTGGTGGGGGTGGGGGGGAGGGAGGTGTCGGGGGGGGGTGGGGGGGGAACTCGTGGGGGATACGCATAGAAAGACAACGCGGGGGCGCCGTCCGCCACGGTGCGGGATATATATATTGATGGGTAGATCGGTAATAACCATGATAGGGTGTTGCTTGGAAAATCTTCGAAACCTCTTGGCTGCGAACACCAAAGCCAGAACAAGCAATTCCATTGGTGCAATAGTTTAGTTCAGTGGCCTTGCAATGCGCTGCTTACGAATAAACTAGCGTGCTGAACCGTGCCTCTTATAGTGTCATCAGGACCGGTAATAACAGCACTGAGGAGTCCCAAGACAAGTATACGACCAACTCTTCCTTGGTTTTGGGTGCTACATTTACAATGTATAGCTCAAACAAGTGTTGTTTAGTTCTATGAAGTCTTGTTCCACTTCAGTATCCATGAAAGAACGCTCTTTTTAATGCACATCTACAAAGTTTAACAAGTGTAAAGGACTTATATTGCTGACTTAGAGTGAACCTATCAGACTGGCATCTTTCCAATGATGCTCTGGACGCTCATTTGATTGTCCGTGGGGACGGAAGTTACAGTACAGCCTCTATTTAGTCAGGCACAGTTTTAAAACAAAAATAATAAAAAAAGATAAAATAAAAAATAATAAAAAATAAAAAAAAAAACACAAACAAAAAATTAAAAAAAAAAAATTTAAAAAGAAGAAAAAAAAAAAAAAAATACCCCTCCACCCCCCCCCACCCCACTGTAACCCCCACTACCCCCCCCACCACCACCCCCCCCCCCCCCCATCCCAACACGTCACCACCAGAATACCCACTCACCAGCCAACACCCATCCGACCCCACCCAATAAATATGGAAACAGCATCAAGATGAAATATTCGTATCCGAACGGAACTTTTCACAACGTCTCTTCGCATCCAGCTACAGAGACACTATTTATTGCCCAAAGACATCCCCCTACCCCACTCGAACCAAACCTACTATGGCATGATAACAAGCATTTGTCCACGACAGCGCCGCAGTAATTGCGCCAGTGAATCCTTGAGGCCGAAGGGCATGTTTTGTATAGCAATATCCCCCATTGGAAGGTATGAAAGGCCATTTTCTCTCCATCAGATTCTGCCCATCTGTAACTGGTGGTAATCTTTAGTGTAGGCGTCCAAGAAACACTTAAAGGGGTAGCCACAGAGAGACTCAACTTTCCAGTCAATTTTAGGAAGGGGACAACAGTCATGCGGACATGCCTTGTTTAAGTCTGAAATCCACGCACATCCTCCAGCTACCGTCATGTTTTTTCACCATGACTGGATTGGATAGCCAGTCGTGATAATGGACTTCTCTCATGATCCCCGCTTCTACTAGTTTCTGCACTTCTGCTTGGATGGCTTTGGAGCGTTCTGGGGCCTGACCCCTTTTCTTCTATCGAACAGGTGTATATCCTTCCCGGATATTGAGCCGATGTTCTGCTACTGATCACGATACTCTTGTCATGTCTGATGGCTGCCATGTGAATATGTCCAAGTTTTCCTCCAGGAGTGAGCATAGTTTCGTCCGTACTTTAAGATTCTCATGTCAGACTTCAGCCTCTTTGAGTATCTCCTTGGACGATGTGGTCACCGTGGCACACTCAGCGGGTATCAGGATAGTACTACGGATAGTAACTATTCCTCCGTTAACCAGAAACTTAAGCATTCCGTGAGCGGTAGATGGTACCGCTCGGATCTCTCTTATTCTAGGTCTTCTGATGATTCCATTGTACGGTGATAGTGACCTCATGATCATGAAATTCATATATGCTTTTGTAGAATGATCTACGTCTCTTATTGTCACCAGGAGCCTAAGTTGTCTCAGCGGCCATATAGTTTCTCCACTAAAACCGGTTAATGATGTTGTTGCTGGGACTATTTGGCTCTTAATTTTTTGTCTGAGCGGTTAAAGCAGTGCTCGTAGAGCACTTCCATTGAGGAACCCCCGTCTACGTACATGCGGTGAATCATGTGTCCGCTAATTTCTGCTTCTATGACAAGCGGACCCTCTGTCCCCTTGCTGGTAGTCAGTGGTGGGAACGTAATTTCTATGACACGGGCAAAGCTTTGAGTTACTTTCTGCCTTGTCGTTCTATGCCACGGGTGTATCATATAGATTGCGAGGGATTTATCTTTGGCCGGGGCTTCCTTCTTCCCATTCTTCGTTTGATCTCGGCCTTGTTTAATTTCTTTTATCAAGTGCGAGAGTTTTCCTGCTCGCACCAACTCTTCAATCTACTTCTTTAACTGCATACATTCGTCCGTGCTGTATCCTTTATCGTTGTGGAAGTCGCAAAACTTGCTGCTGCTTCTTTTTTCCACCGGGGTTACCATGGGTGGTGGTGGTTTGAACTTTCCTGCTTCGCCCGCAAGGATTTCCTTGGGCGTTCTAGTGAGGGGGGTAATCTTGTTGACCCCGTCCTTCCTGACTGACCTCGGAAATCAGATTTCAGCTCGAAAACATGCCGTTTGGACTGATCTTGCGGTTTCCATGGCGCGTGGCCTTTCTTTTTGGAAGCGGCGGCAGTTTCCCCTTGTATGAAGGCCGTAGTGACTGTCATCATTTCCTCCATAGTCTTTGGAACGTGCTCGTTGAGGCATTTTGTCAACTCAGGGTTGTTAACCCCGTGCATGAATCCGAAGATTCGCATGCACTTATGGGCTCCTTTTATGCGCCCAGTCTCCACTTTGAAGCGTTCCATGAAATCCTCGAGGGTCTCTCCATCCCTTTGGTTTGATTTTATGGATTTCCATCGCGATCTTTCACATAATTCTTTTGTTGCTAAAATATGCTATGAATGTCGCTTTAAAGGTTCCTGGTATCGTCTCTGCTTTGGAGGGAGCTCATCGAACCACCTCCGCAGTCCCTATTAAGGTAGAATTGAACATATGACACCACGTAGGCATTGCCCAACGTTCTACCTGTGCTGCGGCTTGAAATTTTTTTACATAATCCTCTGGGTCTCCTATTCCATCATAGGTTTTAACGTTATTAGGCATTCGCGTTTTTCGCGAGCTCTTGAAGTTGCGGATTCGAGGTGTAAATGGATCCACTTCTTCACATGTCCAGGGCACTGCCAAGTCTTCTTCATCTAAGCTTCTGCCTCTTTGACGCTGATTTCCAGCGTCCTCTGTCGCTGGTGCTGCTCTTCGATACACGAGATAGCGAGGACTCGCTTGTTCTCCCTCTTTTCATGATACGAGAACGACCCCTGTCATGAGAGCGATGCCCGTGTCTAGACTCCGTCCTATAAGAGAAGTAGGTATTATCATATGATTCTTCGACGCCACGGGAGTGGTCTTTACTTCGGAAATGGCCTCTGCTTCTGGGAGAGTCCCATTTGTAAGGACGACCTCTGCTCTGAGAGTGATCTCTAGAGCTCGTACTATCCGGGCCAGAATTAGTCGTGCTTGGCAAGCAAGTGTCGCTAAGCCGGTTGAACGCGCTCTGCCTCCGGTGACCTAGCCAGCCAAATACGTTTCCATCGCCATGTCTAGAGCAATCCTTCACCCTGGGCATTTTGACCCCCCCCCCCCCCCCCCTCCCCCCCCCCCAAAAAACTTTTGTTTCGGTTGCCTGCGGACCAGGTCCCCGCACTTGAGTTTTGAGAGCTTTCTCACGTTCTTTCACTTCTCTTGGTATTGTCCCCAAAGTCCAGCCTAGTATGGACTTCTTTTTGCTTCTCACGGTGAATCTTATCCATGATGACTGGCAAGATATCTTCGTAGTGTTCCTCGTAAAAGTCCTGGATGTTCACTATGGGTGCGGCTTTGGTTTCTTTCAATGCTTTTTCTTTGGTTGCTGTTTTCGTGACAGTGGTCACGATGGGGATTGTGTTAGCCATTGCGCTCATTCTTACGAGAGTAGTTCCTAGTGTTGGGTCCCACGGATGGCGCCAACGTGTTGATACAAAAGTTAGGTCGGGTCTTGTTAGGTCCGAATAGGCAGCTAATTTCGGTATGTTTATAGCATCTTGTTCTTGTACCAAGTGGACCTTGTTTGAGGAAAAAGACATGCACAAGGAAAAAAGTACCGTTAATCTTATCGTGGGAGCGGATTCCACGATTGGACTCCGGCGTGAGAGTAAGTATATGGTTTTTGGGAGTAATCGAGCATAAGTAGGGTTTTAGCTTGTAGAAGATACCTGTATTGATGACAATCGTGTTCCTTTTATTGGCTGAAATAACCTTGTGGGTTTCTATGGACTTGGGCTCAAGATATGGCATAGTTTAGGGATTTGGCATTATCCTAGTCTGTTTTAAATAAGTTTAGTATCTCTTATTTAGTTATGTTATCTTTAGGAATATCTTGTGAAGATACCGCGGCCGCGGACAGTAGACTGGCGGCTGCTGTAACACCCTCATTTTGGTAATATAGCAGCGAAAGCTAATCTGGGGTATTACTTCATGAATCACTGACACAATCATAGAAAACGACTCAAAAGAGACATTTTTAAAAGATACGTTATCATTCATTTAAAATCAGAGTTTTACAAAGGCAGGTCACTAAAATCTAAAAAATAAAGAAAGTGAATGATAACAGGTTTTAGCATCTTCAAGGTCCATGCACTCAATGCCCATTACTTGCTCGATTACATGGAAAACATGCTTAAAAAGGGTTTAAAACAAAGGTTGAGTGAATTTAAATAGGTTTGAAATGTAATAGTTGGAATACAAGTTAGGTATACCAATGGGAGTCATCACCCCCAATAGATCTATTCACAATATTCGCGTTCACTCGCTATGCAAGTAATTAATGATTCATGATATGGAAATAATGGCACTGGAAGCTACTTAGGCAATAATATATCTGGATAGCATACATATCTGGATAGCATACATTTAGAAAACACTTGCATTCATGGTTTATTTCAAGTATCACAGGTTTATAAAGTATTCAAAAGATTGAAATGTGGGGTTATGAACTCATTAAGTCTTTGAAAAGTAATCATATTGTTATAAGATAAACGAATATGTAAAAGAGTTTGTAACAAGCATGTATCCCCCTCGCGGGTTTATAAAACATTAAAAAGATTGAAATGCGAGGCTATGAACTCACAATATCGGTTTTAAGTACTTGTGTATATTAAAAACAATTAAGCATGTATCCCCCTCGCGGGTTTATAAAGCATGTAAATAAGTAAAAGCGAGGCTATGAATCTCACTAAGTCTTTGAAAAGTAATCACATTGTTATAAGATAAACGAGTATGTAAAAGAGTTTGTAAACAAGCATGTATCCCCCTCGCGGGTTTATAAAACATGTAAATAAGTAAAGGCGAGGTTATGAACTTCACCTTAACAGTATAGGGAAATTTGATTGATAGCAAAGGTATATGAAATGAAAGTAACGGCTTCGTCACACGCAACCTGGGGTAATATGTCAAGTCTTAGTTTGATTGTTATGTTTCAAAACTTTATAAAGTATAATGTATATCTTTGATTGAATTATTATGGAGTATTGTATCACCGTTCGGGCCATCATAATTCAGAGGTCATTCAGTAAACGTTTGAGGAGCTAGGGCACTTTAAATCGTAAACCCAACAACTCACTCAGAAAGTAATACCAAGATGAAACCCCTTAATATGAAGCTTCCTAGTATTGTGATATGATATAGATTCGGGATAGGATTTTTAAAAGCACATCGATGATGAATTATATAATGGTTATAACATAATCGGTTTTAAGCGTTTTGTTCAATAACTGGAAATGATAAGCACGTCAAGCGTTAATTAAAGTTATGTCTTGTAAGGTTTTGAATACATTTTTACACCTTTTCAAATTGTTATATTTTAGACCCTTAAGAATGAAAAATGGCAAAATATACCCTTGGAGTTTTCACTTTTACAAGTTTGGTCCTTCTAGTTTAAAAGATATACAAAGTAAACCTTGTACTTTGGAAAGTGACATAATAGACCCCTATAGTTATAACTTTAGAAATATGGCAAAAATAGTCCTTGTACTTATAAGTTTTCAAAAGTTACAGTATATACCCCTTGCATGAAAATGATTTACAAAACAAGTCCAAAATCCATAATAATGATATTTTTCAATTTGAAAAGTAATTTACAGGTGATAGCTTATTAATATAAGCTAAAATATGAAGGTTTAACGTAATGAATGTTCAGATTAACAATTCGTTAAGCCAGAATCCAAAACGGGTCGAATTAGGGTTTTAAAACAAAAACGCGTAGGTTTTTAATTCAAATTCTTTCAAGACTTAACAAAGTACTTATTATAATGTTAGATAAGCTTATTAGGATAGATTATAACAATAGTTTACAAGTTTAGCTTATAGATTAATCAAAAACATGAAATTAGGGTTTCATGAGCTCGGTTTGGATAAAAAGGTAAAACACATATGTTTTTGAGTTCAAAGCTTTTAACAATAGTTTAGGCATGATAAAATGAACATTATGAGGGTATGAAAACAGAATATGAGCTTATGGAACCTAGTTTTGAGCTTATAACTTGGAAACGGGTCGAAATTGGGACTTTTAGCTTCGTACGCCTAGAATAACAACTCCGGGGCATCTTTTCTTGGTTTCTTTGCTTGAATTCGGATCTTGGGACTTCTATAGATCTTCTATTTCTGCTATGGGAGTATTAGAACTCCATTTGTGTGTAAGAGAGAATTTGTGGAGTATGGTTTGAAATGGAAGGGTTTTACCCCTATTTATAGGATCGAATGACCCTTAAGGACCAAGGAAACTTAATGTCCAAGTCTTGGACATGTGTAGCAGCTAGGGGATGATGAGGAGAGGCTATAACATTAGTTATCAAAGCTAGAAAGTAGCATGGAGGTGTTGGAAGGTTTATAAGGGTGTTTGTGTGCCACGACTTGAAATGAGTCACCAAGGGGTGATGTGGCTTTTCTTGGAGGCCAAGGAGATGATGTAAGTGCTTGTAAGCAGCTTGTGGGTGAAGGAGGTGCATCATGGAGGTGCTTGGATGAAAAGTTGAGTTTTAAAATGAGTCAAAAAGAAAGAAATGGTGTCGCGGGTTCAATACAGCACGAATAGGGTTTTTAAGCTTCAATTTCATGTGCATTTGTTTAGTGATGATAGATTAAGGATTATAAGGCTTGTATTAAGAGTTTATAACAGTATTCTATTAGTGGTTCGAGTTTAAAATGGGTAAAAATAGCAAAATGGGTCGCGAGTTAGAATTTGGGTTCGTTTAGGGTTTCTTGGATTTAATTCTTGTACATTGTTGTTAATATGATGAAATGATGATGGAATGTAATTTATAATGTTGTAATTTATGTTATTACAACTTATTTGGGTAGTGGTTGAGGTTTAAAATGGATAAAAATCAAGAAACGGGTCATGGTTTACTATTTAGCTCGGGTTATTTCTTGTAATTTCATGAATTGAGAATGAATATAGAATGTAAATGAAGTGAATGACTTGCTTGTAACTTGTACTTGATATTGTACAAGTTTCCTTAGGAAAACAGGAGGTAAAACAGCTATTTTGGATGTCGTGCATTAATGACTTGTACATTATGCTTTAAAGGACTTGTACCTTATTTTGGAGGGAAAATATATTCAAATAAGATGTTATGATACTTGTTCATGTGCTTTGATTGATTGTACATTCATTTTGAATGTGTACTTTACATGAAATTAGGGTTTAAACGTAAACGTTAATGGTTTAAGCTTATTTGGTATTATCATCGTGAAAACTTTGTTAAATGAATAATGTATATGAGAAAATGTATATTAGATTGTTGACTTGACATATTAGGACATTTACTTGATGTAAACATAGATAGAATAGGCATAGGTCATTGGGTGAACTCGTTTACTTTAGAAATGTAAATTATGTTACGTAATGAAATGAAATGAAACGAAAGTTTATTCCCGTGAAAAAGGAGTACTTAATATAATAAGTAGATATTACATTGATGAAATACTGTAAAATTACAGGTTGTTATAGTCTCTACCCCTTAAAGAAATCTCGTCCTAGGGATTTAGTGAATGTTTTAAAGTGAGATTAGGGTAATAGATAAGGAATACTTAGACGAACTTGATTTTAATGTTAGGCTAATCAAGGTTACAAAGTTCACGTGTGTGATGCAGTTATAATTTATGTTGCGCACCATAATTTAATTGCATCCTTTCACACGTCTATTACTTCCAAAAAAGTACACCTCTCTAATAACTTGGTAGGAAAAATAATATAAGTTATAATTAGTTACGTAGTATTTGGTAAGCAAATTTATTACATACACTGCTTGGGGAAATGGAGTGGCACGGAGGATATTGATGGAAAAAGCAAACAAGTTATAGTTGTAAGAACCCCAAATTGGGTAGTAGCGAAATAAGGGTCCGGGGCGTGTTACTTCATAGATCAATAACACAAGATATATATAGAACGACCAAAAAGTCGTTTAAAACTGATACATTAGATTTAACAAAGTATTTGTTACATAAGCTCGAAGCTTCACTTGTTCACTTGTTCAAAATACAAAGATTTCTAGCCCATAACAGATATACAAAATGTAATGCGACAAAATCTTTAATGCATGATATTCCAAATCAAAACCTCTCCAATGTAATCCCTTACCACCTCGTGCTTATTGACCTCCTGAAAAACATTGCTTTAAAACGTCAACAATAATGTTGGTGAATTCATAGGTTTGATAAATCGTATATTGTAGGACCACAAGATTTCCTAAGTGTATGATAATGCAACAGATGCAGACATTATATAAATGTAATTACGTTTTCCTAAGCTCATGACACTGAAGCTCGACATAAATAAATAGCAATATAATATGCCCATTGGACCGTATTGATGTTCATAACCCGCAAGTCCCGTAATCCGACATGGTATATGTATCAATTGTCTAGTGATAGCTAATCACCCAAACGGGAATGTCCATCCCAATAGATCTATTCATAACATTCGTACTCATAATCCAGTAATTGACAGTTCATGATAATGGGCTCAACTTGGGTTATCGCTACTTAGGCAACGCGTAATCATAGTATAAATATTATCTATTTGTGTCTAGTTATAAAGCAAATGCATGTTTTCCACCCCAAAACTTATAAACTAAAACCATGTAAAATGTGTGGCTATGAACTCACCTCAGCAGTGAAGTGAATGAGTAATAATCGAGTAAGTGAAATAACGAGTCACGAACGAATCCGAAGGCAACCTAATCAAACATAGGTCATATAAGTACTACGTACTTTGATAACTAATAGCGCATACAATCCTATATATCTTTCAGGTGAGTTTCATAGCCCCTCTTTTCTTATGATTTTATTGGGGTGAAAATGATGCAAATGGTTTGAAATGTTGAAATGATTTGATTACTGTGATAATTGGTTGTCTAAAATGCATGGACTTTACGTGGCTATTATGTGTATGTGCTAAATGTATTGTGATGTGGTCAATTGGAGCCGGGTTGGCTTGGATCGTGGGCACGTTCCTGCCCCTTTTGATGTGTTGTGATGTGATCAAGTGGAGTCATGACTTGGGTCGAGGGCACGCCTGCCCCTCTTGGATTGTTGTGGATCGGGGGTAACGTTCCTACCCAAGTGTGATTGGTTTGTTGTTTTGCATGTTAGCCTATATGATAGCTCATTTATTGTCATGCAGTGTTTTCTTTTATCACAGAAATGATTGGATAATCTTTAATTCGTGTCTTAAACCTATGTCTCTCACCAACTTTATGTTGACGTTTTTAAGCATCATTTTCAGGTGAGCGTCATGAAGATGTTAAGTTAATAAAAGTGGCTAGAGAGACCTTAGGATGGCATTGGAAGATTCATTGAAGTTTTTTTTCGTATGTGTTTGCATGAATTATTGGATGCTCATTTGGTTGTATTAGGTTTGCGATTCATGGTCTTTGTATTGATGATTCCCTTGTCATTAATGCAAGACGTCGTGCGGATTCTTTTGTTGTTTTTCGGTATTGTCATGAGACATTGTGTCTTTTATAATCATTTATGAAATTAGTGATCCTCTATTGTTGACACCATTGTGTTGTGATGATATCCATGATGTTACGCCTCGTGTTTCCGCCTTGGCGGGGTGTGACAGCTCTTCACTAGCTTTAGTGCCTCAATGAGTTGTCTCTGCCTCCTGTAATCTGCTGCCAGTAACTCTAAAATCACCGTCTGCCTCCTATGGTCTGCTGACTGTAACTCTCTAATATCTGACTACTGAGCTAACACTGTGGTACGTAGCGACATAACCTCTGCACGAGCAAGATCACTCGCATCCATAGATCATCCCCAAGCCTCTCTAGACAGTCTAGCCTCAGTCTTCATGAGCCTAGCAGTGCGTGCATGTGCACGCCTATCCCTAAACAACATGTTAAGCCGACTAGCCAATAGCTTTCGCTAACTCTGCTCATCATCTAACCTCGTATAAACCTCATGAGTGTCCTGCCTAACCCTAGTCTCAAACGCTGTCATATGTCGACCCAACTCCATGTCAGTACCAACTGGTGCCCCCTGCAGGGTGTCAACTATCTCATCCTATGAGTCAGTGATCCCATATCCAACATCTCTCTTCGGATCACGCCTGATCTCCCTATCTATAGTAGCTACAAAACCATAGTCTGCCTTAAGACCTCTAGCCGGTCTAGCAGCAGCAGCAGACGAGCTCTCTCCGACCTCGTATGGAGGACCAAGAGCGATACCTAACCTCTTTCGAGGTGGTAAGGTAACCTCGGGTCTGTCCTCTCTACGATCAGTAGAGAGTAAATGCAAGGGTGGTGTCCCTAATGATGGTGCAGCTGGTCTGGTGTAGGAGAGTATGAAGGGTGGTGGTAATGGTAGTTAATGGGAAGTAGATGCGGCCTCGGCTCTCAGCCGGATCATAGCATCTCGATAGCCCAACGGACGAATAGGACTAGCAGGTGGTGATAGAGATAACACAGGCACTGGTGATGATACTGGTAGTGGTGGTGATACTGGTAGTGGTGGAGAAGGTATCTGGGGAAGTGGTGATGACCATGGGGAGAGCGGTGATGATGGTGGAGTAGCTATAGCGAGAAGTCTGGCAACCTTTGCATTGGACCATACTGGTGTAGGTACTGGAGCTAGAATAGAAATCCTAGCTGTCACACGAAATGCAGGGTGTGGTGGTGGTGTGGCCGCAGACTCATCAGTCTCGAACGGCTCTGTCTCCTCCGCAGATGGGGCCTAATCCATATCTGGTAAAGCAACAACTACAGAGTCGGCAGGAGCTGGGTGCTCTTCCTCCTCATCATCATCGGCCTCGATGTCCATATCATAATCCTCATCATCCTTTGATGACTCATCCTCGTCATCGTCGTCATCTCCTTCATCGGCAGGATAATCAACAGGATCCTCCTCAGGGTCCTCGTTGTCATCCTCCTCTAGGTCCGCCTCAGGATCGGACTCTGGAACATAATCTGGTGACTGAGCAATGGGTGAGGCAGCAGCAGGCAGTGGTTGCTCCTCCGCCAGAAACACCTCATCCTCTTGTGGCATATACTCGGGGTATATCGGCTTTGGAACATAAACTAGTGAAGGTGGTGACTGTGGCTCCTTGGGGCCTGGTATGTAGTCTGGTGATGGAACAACTCCTGGTGATCCTATATATGACAACTCCTCAAATGTACTGGATATCTCTGTGTATGTGACCCCTGATTCATCTGAATCTGACATGACTGAATCTGAAAATCCAAAATAGCTTATATTAGTATTTAATATAAGACCCTTATAGTAATATACATTTATATCATAACATGTATATCAATCAAGAATGCATCAAGTCCAACCAACTAATGCAACAACTAGTGTATGCATGAATGTATGCACGCATGTATATCCCGTGTAAACCCCTTTGTATGAATTCGATGTTTGAAAACGGTTATAGTCCAGCAAAACATTTGACCTGGTTCTTTATAACCTTGGCTCTTGATATCAATCTGTAACACCCCTAAATTTGGGTCGCATCGGAGTAAGGGTCCGGGCGTGTTACTTCATAGATCAATAACACAAGATATATATAGAACGACCAAAAAGTCGTTTAAAACCGATACATTGGATTTAACAAAGTATTTGTTTCATAAGCCCGAAGCTTCACTTGTTCGAAATACAAAGATTTCTAGCCCATAACAGATATACAAAATGTAATGCGACAAAATCTTTAATGCATGATATAAGCCCTAATTTTTTATCTTTTTATAAAAGATTAATTGAATTAATTAAAACTTAACCCAAATATTAATTAAAACTTAACAAACCTACTTAAACTAAAACTAAGGACTAATGGTGCCCACAGGCAAAGGACTAATGTTGGGACCACACTATCTCCTGCGGGGGGAACTAGATCTTGCCAAACACCTAAAAATCGAAAAGATAACACTTTCTTTACCCTTAGAAATCTACGCCCCGCCGATAACAAGCTAAGAACCACCGAAATAAGTTGAAATTTGAAAAGTGCTTAAAATGAAAAACTCAAAGAAGCAAAGTTGTAAAGGAAGACAGGGGGGACAATTTTAACAAAAGCACTATAATCTGAAACTCAAAGATAAGCTCTAAAAAGAGCTTATTAATAAGCTGTTACAGAAAGGAGGGTTTAACCCTTGGTTTTAGAAAATAAGCTATAAAAAACTCAAAACTAGTTCAAAATGAAAAAGGAAAGAAGTTCTAAAGAGCTTATGATATGCTTAATTTATAAATGAAAAGAAACTAAAGCTTAAGCTACTTTTAAAGACTACCGGAAAACGATAATACAATAGCAAACCAGGAAAATAAAGCAAAGTAACTCAAAATCCAATTGAGCTAAAAACTTAAATAAGCTAAACTAGACTCCGAAACTTAAAGGACTTATAAAACGACTTATAATCTATCTAATTAAGCTAGAAAATCTAGATCCATAAGCTAAATTAACAAATTTAAATTCTAAGGACTCTAAGTACTGTTTTTGGCTTTTTAATCTTTTTTGACAGCAAAAATAAGCTAAGATAATAAGCTAAAAAAGAAATTTAAAAGAACTAAACAATATTAACTATATAAAAACTAAATCCTATAATTATCATGCAGATTTGTACTACAACAATAGATAAGCTAACCTCTTTAAAATTAACTTCTCTCCATGAGGCAGCGAACACAGCAATCCTCACTTTGCAACTTCGTCCATTGTACATGACACACGTATCCGCCGTACTTTCCAGACCCAGACCTGCTCGTGCCAAAATTTGCCATTGTGCAAACTCCACTCAGCGATGCCCAAAGCTAGAAAATGACAACTAACACATAAATTCATAATACGCTAAAGCTAAACTTAATCCAACTGAAATTAACGCTAACAGTACAAACTTTAAAGCATACTAACTTTGAAGTAGTACTGGTAGTGAAAAGGCTCGGGCAGTACTATCTGAGGTTTAGTAACTGCTAGTGCAATTTTGAGATTACACGAGTAACCCACACCCTACTTAACCATTATGACAGAGTTGAGAAAAACTTTTTAAAGAGAAATCTAATGAACAGCTACTAAAATACCAGATCTATCTCTTAAACTAAATAAGCAAAGCAAATTTTAAGCACTTGACAGATTTTTACTACTTAATAAAATCTACTTAATCAAACTATTAGCAAATCCCACAGCTTATTAATCAAACAAAAAAAACAATTGTAAAACAAATAGAATAAATGTGTACCTTGGCTTTCCAGCATGAACAGGAAAGCAATAAGCTGTGTGGGCTTATGGCTTAATCCACATAAGCTCAATTCGAACCAACAACAACCTAATCTAACCTATGTGCTAACCAATAGCTCTAAACCCTCTTGATACCATAGCAGCCATCCAATTCCAATAGGTATCAAGCCTTGATTATTTGAATAGCAATAACAAACACAAACACCAATATTTCGACAGAATTTAAATGAAGAAGCAAATTTATATTAAATAAAACTTTTATTAAAACTGGAATAAAGTTCTTACAACTTTGAAACAAAGTTACATAACATGAAAATTACAATTGAAGGAACTTAAAAAAAACTGAATCGAAAAGAAATTAAACTACTAAAATAAACTAAGAAATTAACCACTAAAAATTACTACTCATATGCTGGAATGATGGGGGTATTTATACCCGAAGCTTGAGCTCTTCATCTTCTAGGTCCTTCTTTTCTTTTTCATCTTGGCCCTCCATCTCTTCTCTCTCCTTGATCTAGCTTTTAGGCCGTTGGATTAAAGTGTGTATAAACGGATCGTTGACGTGGCTTGGTGTGTTAGTTTGGTGAGTGTGACTGAATATGCACTCACTCCCACGTCATATCCACCAATCACAATCCTTCTTTCAGCCACGGTGGATTGGGTTGAGGGATGATTGATAGTGACAGGATGGTTAAGGAGTGTGAGAGGGTTATTAACCCTATGGTTAATTAGTGTGGGGATGAGGGGTTAAGAAACTAGGGTTCATTGGTGTTCTTGAGTGTTCGTGTGTGTGTGAGTGAGTTTAATCTCATTTGGGGGTAAATGGTGAACAGTAACTGTAAATGGGGTTATAAGTTATGTGTTCTGGTATGTTCGTGTGTGTGAGTGTTTAATCGCATTTGGGTAAAAAATGGGGAACAGTAAATGTTATTGGGGTTATAAGTGTAGCCGGGTTGGTCGGGTTAGGGTATGGGTAGGATCGGGTTAATTGTGGGTAATCGGGTTGGGGCTTTGCGTGTGATTGGTTGATTGAGGGCACCCGGGTTTATTTGGACGGTCTAAGGACCCGCGGACTTTTTATAAACTATGAGGGAAATTACTATATAAGGCCATAAACAACTTCCATAAATTTCAGAATCAACCCTTGAATTTATAAAACAAATGGAATTGGGTTTTGGTTGAATGTGGTTTAGCTGCAGTTGACTGTAGAAGGCTGAGGCATGATCTCTCTGGCTTCGGCTTTGATTTCTTTAGCTTCTTGATCACTCATCCGTTCTCGTGTCCGTTTTTGCCCGTTTTTTACTGTTTTCTTGTAATACTTGACATATCCATACCTGCACACATTAAACTCAAATACAAGCATATTTTTGCTATTTTTGATCCGTTTTGGGTTGAATTGGGCCTTTTTAAGCATAAATAGATATGTGTATTCTACACTTATCAAAATTCCCCAAACTAAACGATTGTGTGTCCTCACGCAATATCACATGCCTTATAACCAAATACCTCGAAAATTCCCCAAACTAAACCTTTGAAAAGTAGCAAAGAGTTTTGTTTAAGAGATCACAAGTTATAAAACACCCGACTTCCCATTTTCTAAGATTTTTCTCTTTTTATGATTTTTCTTGATTATTAACTACCTAACTACAATTTATTTGTGTTGACATAATGCAATGTTTTCATTACCACATTGGTAACTTTTAGGATCATAGAACAAAAAGCACAATTAAGCGTCTAAAAGATAACTTCATCATCCCCGATTTTTCACTTTTCCCATGCTAAGCTTAAAAACAAGATCATCGTTAATTACAAGTCATGACACTAACACTACTCATAAATACTAATTGTGTACTTACTTTTCCTCCCGCAAATCCTACTTTTGTATCTCAGGATTTTACTTAAGTCATATACCCGAAGGCTCTTTAAGACTTTTGTTTCGATACTTATTAATTCAGAAAATAAAGTGTAATGGTTAAGAACGCAATAATTAGCTCCTAGCCCTTCTCAAAAGATCAAATGCAATCGAGATTAAAGTCCACATCGAGGCGACCAAAATTTGGCTTTTTATTAGGCTACTTAAGCAAGGCACCATTCATGTCATATACCCTAAGGCTCTTTAAGACATATTGACAATGATTTGTTTATTGCTTGGTTTGGAACTAGTGAAAACATCGGGGGACGAGAAATTTATCATTCGTACTCGTAGATTATTCTATGGTCGCTTCCTCATTCTGATGATTCCCAGTGTTGATAAAATAAAGGAGTCAACCAGGCAGTCAAGACAAGAAAAAAAATCCAAAAATAATATTTAGGGATAGTTAGTGTACATGTAAAAAATGGTTAAAACGGCGTCTTGTCGAAGCTATCGATTCTTTTGGTCCCCTTGACGAACACTTAGCTTTCTTTTCGGGTTATTAGTCAAGGTGGGATTATGATTCTTGGTTTCTTGAGTGTTTTCTTCATACAACTGAGTGAGGACCGGTAATTTCCTTGGTATGGGGGGATTTTGGTATGTGCTTAATTACACATGCCATTTTCCATTAAAAACAGACTTAAATGACTAAAAACGTACCAAAAATACATTGTATTTGTATGTTTTGCATTTGAATTATGCAGGAACGGATATTCAAAAAGAAAGCCAAAAACGACCAAACCAAGCACGGAATGGAAAAGACAAAGTCAAATCGAAGCCAAAGTCAGTCAAAGTCAGAAAGTCAACCCCGACAAAGTCAAAAGTCAACCAAATGAAGAAAATACAACTTGAGGGACTAAAATTTCCAAACCTCAAATTGTATTACAAAAAGACAAGGGCTGAAATCGAATTTTGCTATGAAGGTATAACTTGAGGGACCAAAGCTGTCAACCTACACAAAACCCATCTTTCCCGCCCAACAAAACCCCAGATACAACTCACGGGTCCCCTTCACCCTCTTTTACCCTGCAACCTCTACAACCCCATGGATAAAACACTTCTCCCTCCTCCACTATCTCCCCTAACTTTATAATTGCGTCAGAGTAGTTTGGCAATCTCTTCACCATGTCAAAGTGATTTTGACTGACTGTGATTGAATCAAAAAGACAAAGCAAACAAAAAGAATAAGGAAAATATGAAGGCCTGGGTCGTTGCGATGTGTTTTATTGATGTCCTCACACAACAAAACTCCATGGAAGAGTCCTCTATACTAAAATAAGCACAGGTTGAGTCGAAGGCCCAAGATCGAGAAGACCTTCGGGCTCACCTCTAAATCCTCCGCAGCCATTTTGTAAGCCTTGGATGGCATCTGTCTCATGTTTTTTTATCTAATATTTGGCTTATCTTAGTTTTTATTGTTAAATTTTTATTTAATTCATTTTAACCCATTTTATGCAGTTCATTTTACTGGGTCTGGGGTTGTCAGGCCTCGTAGAGGATCTTTTTTCACGATTAATGAAAGTCTTGTGAGCTGGAGGTGTTCATTGAGGTTTTAAAAAAGTCAAGTTTTTAAATTCAACTGCTTAAGTGTTTGATTTGAGTTTAAAATGTGTTAAGAAGCTCTCACTCAAGCTTATTTATAAGTTGTTTTAATTAAGTAAACTAAATAGCTAATTAGTTAAGAAAAATCACTAAAAAATCCACACTCAAATATACACTAGTTATGGTTGATAAGCACTCGACGCGCAGCGCGCATTGGGCTTATGGATAAGACGCTAGACTAGCATGTTTATATACTAGCTAGAGTTGTTGGTCTCTGGTTTAACATTGTTTTGAGCAAGGGAGTGTAAGTTTTTATTCTTTCTTATTTTGCATTAATTACAGTTTAGAACTGCTTATAATAGTGCTAATATGGTCTACTATATTTACTTATTTATCGCTTTATTCACATGATGTTTAGTGCTCTATCTTGCTTTAGTTGTTTGTTTAGAAATGTTTGTCTTTGTGTCACTTTCCAAGTTAGTACTGTTAGTTATGAGTTAATACTGTTAGATTGATTCAGCTTATTTGGGTGCTTATTCTTGATTGAAGTCTGCTTATAAGTGTCTTGGTTTGTTATTTGATAATCTGTTTTTAACAATTTAGGACCAGATCAACTTAAAAATAAAAAGAAAAATGATTTTTGAAAACTTGAAGGACTGTTTGGAACAAGCTGTACTAACCCATAGTTAGTACTGCTGGTTCTATTTTGGGATTTTTAAAGCTAGCAGTACTAACTCCAAGTTAGTACTGTTAGTTAAAACAATTAGTACTGGTGGTTCATTTTAGCTTATCAGCTTATTATTTCTGCTTATTTAAGATTTGCTTAGCTTTCTAGAGTAGATTAAACCATTTTTCTTTACTGTCTTTAGGAGTAAGCTTATTTAAGCTTATTCACCTTTTCAAAGTAATTCTAATAGTATATCAGTTTGTAGCTTTTTAGCTTATTTGCCATTTTAGTTTAATCTAGTTGCTTACTCTTATGCCTGAGTACTTGTTAGGGTTAGTTAAATATCTGTTTTAGCATATTTGTTTATTTCTTGTTTCATTGTGCTTTGTTAAAGCTAGCAGTATTAACTCTAAGCTAACAGTACTAACTTTAAGCTAGCAGTACTAACTCCAAGTTAGTACTGTTAGTTAAAACTGTTAGTACTGTTGTTAGTACTGCTGAGTTTCTCTTGCTTAACTTAGTTTCATTGCTTGCTGAATTTTCTTATTTAGAGTTAGTCTAGCTTATTTGGTTTGTCTTAAATTTATTTGAGCTTAATTGTGTCTTAGTGTAAAAAGTTTTAAGTGTTTTTACCATTCCTAGCCTTTATGCCCGCTCTAGCTTATTTTCCTTGCTTATCTTTTAGTGCATTTGCTTATTAGGTTTAGTTCCCAATCATATCCTTGTCATATTCAAACATCGATTATCAATTCGTCATTCGATTCTCCATTCAAGCCTCGTTGGGACATAACGACCTGGAAACACTCTATACTACTTCCGGTTATATTGATTTCGCGGATTTTGTTCCTTGTTATATATTTATATTTATCGCGAGTCAGTTTTGATCATAGTTTAACTTAGTTCTACTCACTTAAATCCTTTCAAGTGAGATTTTAATTATGTATATTAGCTTTCTCGTAGTCTATCTCTTCTTTGTGTGTTTGTTCATAATTTTCATTGACTATATTATTCTTCATTATGGAGAATGTGAATCCATCATAGACCTTAGGATCTCTCTCTCGGCAACCCCCTGCCACTACTCATACCGAGTTAATCGCTAAGGTAAACAAGCTTTTAAAAATGAGGAAAACTATTGACTCTCTCCTCTCCAAAAACCATCGATGAATTGGCCAACGAATCTTATGATTCTGAGACTTTTTGCCCTAGAGATAGGATTAAGGAACTTGAACTAAGAACGAAATAAAGAAACAATTTTGAAGAAGAATTGTTTAAGGATATGTTCTCTACTGAGGAAAAATTAGCCTACCATAAAGAGCTTTTAGGTGAACCGTGCCCCCCTTTCTCAACCCTAGAGCCTAAAATTAGGAGAGGCGACCCTTGGAGTTTAAAGATTCCTTGTGTAATTGGCACCGTTTACGCGGGCCAGCATACATTGATCTACATTCATCATGTTAACATTCATGTCTCCCTGCTTATTATAATTAATATAAGGGAAAAATCTTTTCAAGCGAGAAGAAAACCATCATACCAAATATAAATTTGTAATTCGTTGGAAGAGCTAAAAATGTGCATATATTTATTGGGTGCTTCATTTATATCGTGGACTTTATGATTCTGGAAGACTTGGGGAACATTATTGATAGTAGTCTAAGTGAAGTGGTTTGGGAAAACCTTTTGCACAAGCATCCAAGCTTACTTATGATGAATCCTTAGGGTTAATTAGGTTTGCCCATAGCGCTGAAGAAGTTGTGTTTAGGATGCCTCAAAGGACAAAAGAATTAGATCTAGTATCACCCTTGGAAAAGGATAAGTTTGAAGCATTCTTTGTGGAAAGCTTAAGGTTAGAAAAATAGGATTTAAGCATGTCCTTGAAAAGAGAAAAAGATAGTACAAAGCTTGCATAAACCTTGGACGTACTTATAAAAGAGATTGAGAGACAATTAAAAAACTCAAAACCAATCACATAAGTATCATCAAGCTTAAGGAGTAAAAGGGCTTTGAGTCTAGCTACAAGACTCATAAATAAAGAAAAGCGCTTCTTGGGAGACAACCCAATGTTTATTTTTCTCGCATATTAGGAGTGTCGTGTGTTTTATTATTTCATTTATTCTTTTATGTTTGAATGAATTTTGTAATCATGCTTTGTTTGTTTGTAACTTCGTCTTATTTGCAATCAAAGGTATTTTGCAACAAGAGTGTGTATCTAGGAAAATATTCTGGTTGTTATGAACCAACTTTTCAAACATTTCAGTGTGTTTATAATTCGTGTTTTAGATTAATTAGCGTCAGTTTCGAGTCACATGATTGTAATGATTAATTCCAGGTTTTTATGCAGTGCTTTCTTCAGATTTAATTTATAAAATTACGTGCAGGAAATTTCTCATTAAAAACGAAGAAGAATTTTTCACAGTGCCTAGAAACGGCGTCGGGATTAACACCCGATGGCGTTACGTCTCTAGCACTGTAAAAAAAATTGAATTTTTTCAAGTATTTCTGAAAAATAGAATGTGCAATATTTAAAATTTGTAATTCTTTTGTAAACATGCATAAACCTATGATTACCTCATTACTCTCATCTTATCTTTACTGCTTTCATAGAGTCAAAACCCTAAACTCTCATTGTATTTATATATATCTATCCCACCGATTTTATGCTTGGTGTAGTTGTCTTTGTCTTTGATTACAGGTTATATTTGATAAGAAGAAGCTTGGAAGTTCTTAGAAAGTTTCATTGGACGATTCTTGGATGACGATTTAACCAGTTATCGCATGTTTCTTCTCCATTATTGAGCATTCCAGGCGTTGATTTGAAGTACTGTTTCTTTTCTTATTTTCTTTATCCATTTTATTCGTTCTTTTACGTGTACTTCTATAGAAGTTTCGCTCGCGCGCTCACTCTCTCGCGCGATTCAGCGCAAGTGTAGGGGGAAAATAAGCCTTAAAAACTATTCCTTCATTTTCCATTTGCTTGTTCCTTAAAATGATGGGTAATATATCGAAACATAGCATAAAAAGGTAATTTTGACCAAAATTTAAAATTTTTTATGACACATACCGATGAAAACCGATAATAGCGTCTCATGGATAGGAATGTATATGACTAGCACAAAAACCCTCAAAATTCCACTCCAAAAATGTGAGGTTCACCTTTAGATCTTTAGGAATTCGGGTACTCATTATTGATACCCAAGATAATTTGTACCTTTAGCTTTCTCGAGTTAAGGAAGGTTCGAATGCAGTCATATATGTCTATTCCGTCGTTACGGATGTGTACGTATGGTCTTTGTCGCCTTTTCTGGAGCATTGGTATCGGTATTAAATTATATGAGTGTACCAGTAGTATATTAAATTCTAGAACTTGTTTTTGTGATGCATCCCGAGACCGCATAGTAAGTATTAGGATTTGCTAGATAAGAGGCACTAGGATTAACCCATGTTTTAAAAATGTAATTGTTATGATGGTCACACCGATCATATAACTATCCCACACCTTTGCCATGCACTCATTTTTAGTGCAGGATACCCCTAGTAAAATCCTCCCAGAGTATGATAGTGGAGTGGTGTGGTTCTTATAATTTCTAGTTAAGCCAGACTATTAATGAAGAGCATTGTCACCCATAAACCAATTGTTACACCCAAATCGCCTTAGCCTACCTTATCTGTACACACCTTTAGTACATTATTGTTTTAACCCAAGTTAAGTACACGGTTGCTAAGTCTTGATCCTTGTAGATACATTTTTGTGACGATTGGGATTCATGGTAGTATTCATCTTATGAAGAATTAGGAAAGATTTAATTTATTACCCTTAATAGAGCTCAATAAGCTCCATGTTATGTTGATCCATCTCAAATTGGGTCATTAGTTAGATTATAAATAATCGAATATGTAAAGGTTCAAGTGTAGGGGTGTTTCTATAAACCCCCATGATTTATATGTTTAAGCAATGGCAGGGAAAAAGTGTACGAAAAAAAATGTATATAAAAAAAGAGTGAAAAAATGTATGGACTGCCATTTGCTTATGTTTATGTTTATATTAGAGTCAAGAAAAGAAAAAAGAAAGAGATTGGTGTAGAGTTTTGTAGAGTTTGT
>BQNB010081405.1:0-29634 GCA_026074375.1 Tanacetum coccineum
GGAGAAGGAAGTAAAAACTCCAATTTAATTTTTTAAAACTTATAAATTTTATACTTTATTTCCGATAAGTTTTTGTTTTGTCATCAACAAAAAAGGGAGATTGTTAATACAAATAAGCCGTTAAAACATTTATTTATATTTTACGATCTTTCTATGTTTTGTCGATAACAATCATAAAATCATTATAAGTAGAAAATAAAATACATAAGTTTTAAACCAATAGTTTTCTAACTCATTACATTTATCATACATCAATCTACATACATTTTAACTAAACTCAAGGTTTTGTACATAAGTCCATTAAACTTAAAATTGTGTCATAAACAAATTTAGTTTGTTACTCACACATAAGTAACTACATAATTATTTTTACAAAACTATACATTATACAAGTAACACAAAGTTACTTACACATCTATTTTTAGAATTTACTTCAAATAAAAATGCATTTTACATCATACATGGCATCATTATGATCTTTCTATATCTAAGCAAGATTTGGAAGATTACACATGATTTTTGAATTTCAAGCAAATAGTTTCCTTGGTTGGGAGGAGGTGATGGATCATCATTGAGAAATGATTCAAGAAGTAGAATATCCCCCTTCGGGTGATAGTAAGAGTCATCAACTTCCGGTGAAGTTGGATCATCTTCAAGAGCGAGGAAAGCATCGACTTCCTCAAGAAGAAAATCACTATCCCCGAAAGGAGTGAGAGTCGAAGAAGAGGTAGAAACGATCGGGTCATAGTAAGGAGTGGGACTGCCACTAGCGATCACAACGGAGAAACCGAGAACTTCTTGAGAATACGCCTCACAAGCCATTTCAATAACGTCGATTCGGTTTTGTAACATTTCTCAATTTCAGGTCATTTTACGACTCTATTATTCGTCACTATTTATTTTAGTCTGATACGCGTTTACTTTTAAATTTTACTTATAAGTTAAATCGCGTATACTAGAAATAATCAATTGAGGTGAACGGTCGTCAAACAAATTAAGGTATGCATCAACCAAGTAATATATAATTATTAAGAAGGCCGGGAATTTGAACTTTCCTACTTTATAAGGGTAGACCGTCTTCGGCGAAAACCGATCGTTTGTTATACGAACGGTCAGCACGTTCAAGAGTCATACAAGTAGGAATGAGTTCCGAAGATAAATTCTTTTCCACAATGGATAAGGGCAATGAATTTATGCTATCACCAAGATCGGCCAAGCTAAGCACACAATCCTCTCCGGAAAAATCACATGGGATATATAATATTTGCTGGAGGTCGTCTAAGTTTTCAGGTAACTTGTTGAGGAATGACCGCCGAACAATCTCATAAACTCACAAGGAGTTCTAGCCATTTCACTTAATTTTTCTTTGTTTCCAAATAAAGCTTTAAGAGTCGAGGCAAATTTTGGCATAAGAATCAAAGCATCCGATAAGCTAATTTCGAAACTCATATCTTAAAAGATATTGTAGAATTTCTCAACTTGGTCGTTAGCCTTTTCACGGCACTTTTCATCATTACGTCTCGAAGGATATGGAATTGATGTTTTCAAGTTAGGCATCAGAGCACTAACGGGAGTACAACGGGCTTCAAGAATTTGTACTTGAGAAACGAACTTGGACAACCTGCGGTTGGACCAGTCTATTGGTACATCCTTGATTAGTAATGAGTACCCTGTGTCTTTGTCACCTTTCCGGTTTTACGTTCCCACTACTTTATGAGGAGAAGAAGTAGTAAGGAATCGCGGTCCTTGAATTAAGCAACACCGCTTTCGGGTGGTAAACCTTTTAAATGTAACCTTCTGTATAGTAATGATATAACTAGGGAGTGTCCGCCCTGAACCTGAAGTATAGAGCGGTAGTTGGAATCACAAACATGGAAACATGTCCGTTAAAATAGTCATTTGGATTTTGCAAATTTGGTTATGGTCTTGCATGTTCCTCATCACTCTGCATCATTAGCTTTGACATAGCTTTCAAAATCGTTCTTTGTCACACCTTGTGTTTGCGGAGCTGGAGTTTGGTAAGGTTGAGCTTGGTGAACCAGGGTTGATTAATCGGAGGTCGATAAATTGGCTTGGTATAATAACCGGGGTTGTAGGTGGAAGCTTGGTTGTATTTATTTCCCCGGTTTTGGATGTAACGGTTATGGTATTTTCCTTGGTTATTGTTGAATGTGAGGTAAAATCGGGTATGGGGGGGGGGGGGGGGATAGGGAGGGGTGTGGGGGGGGATGGGGGGTGGGTCGAATATTTGATTATCAATTAGTTCGGTAACCCTTATTTTCTTTGATTGAAATAAGCTGCTGCTCGCTTGGGAAACATATTCATTTGAATATTGTCACATAAACGTTGCCACCGTGTGGTGGAACAATTTCGGTAAAGACTGAGAACCACCACAGTAACACAACTTTCCCGACCGTTTGACGGGAGTGGGACTTGGTTTGGTTTTTCTTTTCGAGAATTAAATGCTTTCACCATATCTTTAAGTTCAAAAGCAACATCGGGAGAAATACCAGGGTAGAACTGCTCTAACTGCACTTTTGTGCAACAACCTTTTTTGTTACGTGAATTAAACGAACATTGGATTGCTTTCAATGATTCTTAGGCCAACTCACAGAGGCATTTTATCCAAAAGTTACCACCCTCGGCAGAATTTCAACGAATCATGATCATTAGAGTGTCAAAGCATTATAAAAGTATCGAGTAGATGTAACTCCGAAAATCATGATGTGGGCATAGCTCGAGAGAATATTTATTGAAATCGGTCCCATGCCTCGAGAAAGTATCATCAAAAGTTGTTGAAATCTCGTGATTTCATTTCGCAGATTTTTTGTTTTTAGAAGAGGAAAAAAATTGTTGATGTAATTTCGAGACAATATCATCCCGAGTTAGAATCGATCGAGGGGGTCTTTCTCAACCAAATCCGGTTTGCCACCCATCGAGAGAAAATGGGAAAAGCATAACTTTACCGAAAAAAATTGTTTTTATTTTTTTTTTACTCGGGACTTCGGGAACTTCATCGTATAAGTTATCTTGTGTGAAAGTAATGTATGTGAGCATAAGGGTCTTCTTTGTCATGTCCGAAGAATTGTTTGTTTTGAACGAGGGTAAGCAAACCGTGCTTAAGCTCAAAGTTATCCGCGGTGATTTCGGGTACAACAATGGCATCCTCGTAACCCACGGTGGGTGCTTCGAGTAATTGAGCCATAGTACGAGTGTCATCCATCGTAACTACGAGAATAGGTTGATTTTCATTGGTTCAACAAGAATTGAATGGTTCACCAAAAGTCAATTGACTTTAGTTGACGGTTAGAATTACAAGATTGAGAAGAGATGCGCAAAGCACTAAAATTTTAAAAAGAAAATTTAATACTAATTTTTTTGTTTTCAACATGTATTCACATAAAATTTTAATAACGGACAATGAGATAAGACAACTTAAACCTAATAATCAACAAGCTTCTCGGTAACTCTTCAAAAAAAACGCACAAAAGAGTTTTTGTTTCACTATTAAAATGGAGCCGAACAATGCAAGAGACACAAAAAGGTAAGTTTTTTTATCTTGTTTCGGGAACTTATTGATGGATAATACTTCAATTGAAAGTATTATTTGTTGGTGTTCTTTTACCAACTTGTGATTTTATTTTTTTATGGATAATGTTTTTATATTTTTGGTTTTTTTTGGTTTTATATTATAATTATACTAATAAAAGAAAATGAAAAATATTTTTGTATTTTTTATATGAAAATAAAAAAAATAACTTCACTTGGAAGGATCTTTAAACAAAATTTTCAAGGCACTCAACAAATCGTAGACAACCATCTCCGCAACGGCACCAAAAATTGAATCCCTTCTGATCTAACACTTTTTAATAATATATATAAATATATAAAAATAAATCATAAAGAATACACTTTATAATATAAAATATATAAAGATAAGAGGGTAGGAATCAAAAGATCTCAATTATAGTAATCCGGGAGTATGATTCCCGGGTCGTTATCCCCGATGAGGAAAGCAATTGAAAGCCGAGAGTCGTTTTGAGAATCGAAGTTTGAATAGGATAAGATTGATATTGGTTTTCTAAAACTACGAGAAAATTAAAGCAAAAACTTAAAAATAACACTTAAGGGAAGACAAATTTTAACTAAAAACGCAAAACGGTAATCCTAAACGGGACCTAAAAACCCTAAATTATTAAAATTAAGCCTAAAATGATCTTTTTTGAGTTTTTAATATGAACTTAAGTACTAAAAAGCATAAAACAAAGGAACTATACTAAAAAACGATGGAGATTATGAGCCATGAAAACACTAAAAACGTGAACGGGAATGAATCCCGTTCTTTAAAAAATGAAATTTTGCAATTTAACCCAACGGAAGCAAAACTAATTTTCCTAGAAACTATATAATAAAAGAAAATTTTCTAAAAAAGATTTTTTTTTTGACATTTTTATAATTTTTTATGAATTTAAAACAATTTTAATGAAATTAAATGATTAAAAATACTAAACTTTTTATAAAAATTTTGAAAAAATTATGAAAAGTAGATTGAATAATGAGGAATCTAAGAAAATTAAGCTCGAGAAGACAACTTAACAAATAAGCAGCGAAATAAGCTAAAAAAGCTTATTATATTAAAAGGCTAAAACGTGTATAAAACTTAACTAAAGGAAGATCCTAACGGATGAGCTAGTGTAGCACAATGGTTAAGGGTGTGGGATAAAAACGCTTGGTGAGGGTGGTAGAGGTCCCGGGTTCGAGTCTTGCTCACCCGGGGCTTCCCACTATCCCAAGTGTTTTTATTTTTGCCAATTTTTTTTACAACTTTTGAAAACACTAAAAAATAAGCAACTTTTGCAAAACAACTATTTTTATAAACCACAAATAAGCATATAAATAAGCTAAATAAGACAGAAATGCTTAAACACTACTAATCCTATAAAATGCAAACTGTTAAGCTATTTAAGCTCAAATAAGTAAACTAAAAAGAAAGTTAAGCTAAAATAGATGATAAGCTATGTCTAAAAAGCATATAAGAATAAAAATAAGCACAAATGTTAAGCTATGTAGACAGAAAAGCTAAAAAGGCTTAAAAACACTTAAAATTCACACTAGAAAGCAAATAAGCTCAAATAAGCAAATGGCAAAACCAAATAAGCTAAAATGGGCTTATACTAACCTAATAAGCTAGACTAAACCTAAATAAGCAATAACAATAAGCAGATAAGCTAAAATAAGCAAAATGAACCTTTTGGCCAAAACTGATAAGCCAAAAGGCCTATAGGGACTTTTCTAGCTTAAAAATAAGCTAGCAAAAGGATCCTTATGGCTTAGTGACTTATACCACTGAAAAGAATGGCCAAAAAGCTACAATAAGCTCCAAAGAAAAAGCATTTTGAAACTCAAACAAGCACTTAAAAAGCTTCATGAAAAGGGCATCTCACACAGATTCAACACTTAGAAAAATTTGGGAAAATTAACAAAACAACACTTTTGAGCTTAAAAATAAGCATTCTAAACTACCTTATGGAATTCAAAACTGTGACTCAAAAGCATAAGTAAGTTTTGATGCCATTTTTACCCATTTAAAAACCTTGACCTAAATTACCCCTGTAGAAAACAGTTTTAGTTAAATTTAACATGATAAAGCTATTTAAGCTAAGAACTCTTCAAGACCAGATGGGGGGGGGGGGGTAAAACAGCTTATAACAAACTAAATGAACAAATATAAGCAATCAAATAAGACAGAATAATAAGCTAAGACACTATGCTATTATTTTTGTTTTTTTCAAAAGTTTTATATCAAAAGCTTATTAAAATGAAATTTAAACTACAAACTAAGCACAATAAGCGTTAAACAATAGTGATAAGCAACATTAAGCTAATAACATTGCGTATGAAAGCTAATCATTAAGTAGTAGAATAAGCAGTCAAACAATAAGCAATATAAATAACTTTAAAAGAGAAAAATGAAATGTACCTTAATCCCTTTGCACAAAACAGGGATAATAAGGCTCTAAGAGCTAATCAACAAGCTCTGGCTTGTTTAGAACAAGCCAGTAAGTCCATAAGCCCATCCACAATTGGCTTATCATCCATTTCCAAAGCTTAGGTAAATTTAGGGGGTGAATTTGTTTGAGTAAAGCTCAGTAAAGCTTTGATGGCTTTACTGAGTAAAAAGCTAGCTTATGAGTAGATTTAAGAGCTTATTTAGCTTAAGTGAACATAAGAGAGCTTATTTAAACATTTTGCATAAAGGTAATTATGAAAGGACAATTGAATTAAGAGTAAACTTTAACTTTTATTAATAGAAAACTGATTACAACTTGAAAAGGAGATTACAAAGACAGAATTAAAATTACATTTAATAAAACTATATTAAGCTAATGCTAAAAGCTGGAAAAAGAAGATTAAGCTTCATTCTCATGTGAGTGAGGAAGGTCTTGTATTTATAGGCTTGAAAGAAGGATCTAGATCTCTGCACACGCTCCTCCTTGATCTCTAAATCTTGGCCCTTCAATTCTTGAAAAAAAACCATTGGATCCTTTAATCGCATCCTAAGGATCAACGTGTTACAACATTTATAATGAACAACACGGGATTGCAGCATGGCATTCCGTGAGTCAGTAGGCTTTGTACTTCTTTCATCAAGGAATTTAGTGTAAAATTTCATTCCTTTTGTGTTTCTTTAGGATCCCCGCGTGTCCATTCCCTTTAAGCTTGACCAATAAGAGGCTTTGGTGACGTTTCCTTTTGCTGACATGATGCTTAGTACTCGAATCTTTGTTCCACGTCATCAATTGAGATTTACCCTTTGTTTTTGAAGCAGGGTAAATCGGAAGAGACAATGAATAGTAACAAACGGATTCTCGAGCCTTTTTCTTTTTATAACTGAGTTTGACCCAGGGGTGTGTTTGGGTTGACTTGGGCCCGGGTATAAAAGGAATGGGCCACGGTTTGGATTTGGGCTCGGTAATAAAGGTTTTGTTATAAAAGACTAACGAGCGTTAGTCCTTTATTAATAAAAGGCTAACGGTGTTAGGGTTTTTGGGAGTTTTTGTGTAATTAGGTTTAACATTTAGGGTTTTTATGGAATTTTGAGGATTTTGTCTTTTATGAGTTGACCAATGGTTGACTTTTGATGACCTTTTGCTAGAAACTTCCGGCTCTTGTGCACTCTATCCGTTCCCGTATCCGTGTTTGTCCGGTTTTGACCGTTTTCAATTTGATTTTGCACTATCCGTACCTACACATTCACAAACAACAAAATACACAAATACAAGCATATTTTTTGCACCATTTTGATCATTTAAGGCCATTTTGGATATAATTAAGGAATGTGATTTCTCACACATACAGGCTATGGAGTTTCCGTTGAGTAGGGACCCACATCGCATGATATCTTCCAGAATATTCACATACTATATCTTCAATACGACGTATTGACTTCTTCTGGATACGGCGTATTGAGCTTCCTTTGTGGTCTTTGGTGAGTGTAGGCACGGATACGCCGTATCTTCCTTGATGGATACGGCGTATTGGTTGTCAAAATCATTAATCTTTAAAATATCTTTGTTTAAGCTCCAGAATGCGCGCCTTTTGCTAATATTCACCAAGTACTCCGTAATTACTGCAATTCTCAAATATAAACGATTAAGTAACAATTCTTTGCAATAATTATACAAAATGGGTTAAATACATGGGATAAATGATGCTATAAAATAGACGTTATTTGATGTCATTAAATATCCCCCCACTTGAATTCTACTTGTCCTTAAGTAGCCTTTAGACGTCTATAAAAATGTAACCCTAAGGATATTTTCCATTAAAGCATTTATTTGATCTATTACAAGTACACAACCAAACACCTCACAAAATAAGAAGATGAAAACACTCAAATCACTCAATTAATCTATGTGGTAACATGTAACTAATTCGCTCAATATTGATGGATCCGTGACCAGTATTCTATCATAAGCAATAGCAAGATAGCACATCCACCGGCCACATAAGCTAAGGAGTAACAAGTTTTTATAAAGGTAAATATGGGTTTATATGATAAGGCTTTAATTGATTACTCTAACTAATCTTTATCTATACCAATATTCCATGAGGGCGACAAAGACCACACATACGCACCCGTAACGACAGGATAGACACATGTGACTGCTCACGTTCTACCTTCAATAAGCACAAGTGTAGAATAGTAGAGTAATATATGTATGATCTTCTAACTTTCACCAATAGTAATAAACCAACAAGCAGCTGAGACATGCATACATGGCCGTAAACGACGAATAGCATGCACGCTCGATCACATTCTCATTCGTATACAACCCATAGGTTAAATGAAGTAGGCAGAAATAAATTTATTTAAATAAATAATTACGAACAAATAGATAAGTCATAGAAAGTAGCTAGACACTTTTCCTTACGACCATTACCATGATAAAGACAAACTATTTACAACATCTTGATCATCGATAAAAAACAACAACCTAAGTTGGCATTCCTGTAACGGTCAACTTCCCTTACATCCCATACTTTACATACTTTACAAGGCAAGTAACGATATCTTCCACTTTGTACAATACTCTACATCGTTGATTTTTTGACGTATCAACGAATAATCGATCCTTTGTGTAATTCCTTCGGTAGTTGCAAAACGATTATCTTCAAACTTTCTTTCTTTTTTTGTATTTTTCTCATTTTTTATATTTTTTTAATACCTATTCTTCAAAACTCGGTGTAGTTTCACCATCTTCATGATCATAATAATTCCGGATAATTCCTTCGATAATTCTTCGTTCTTCGGACGTACCATTAATTGCGATGGTAGTAAAAATACATGAGTTTTGACTATAATATACATTCCCATTTGCAATGTGCAAATTTCTTCCAATCGTACCAAAATATACAATATAGACTCGGGAAAAAACAAACTTACAAACTTTTAAAAACAGCAACGCTGTAAAATAAACTTAATCTAACAGGGTAGGCTAAGGTGTAAAGGTGTAACGAAACAAATAATTGGTGTAGTTCCTAAAGGATTGGCTCTACGGGTTGTTCTAGGGGTATCTTACTCTTAAAATGAGAGTAAACAAAGGGTTTATATGGGGGTTAACTAACCAGTGTAGTTAGTTAATAAGCAACATGTAAAGGCGATTTGGGTGTAATCCTAAAATTTACCAATTTAAACAAGTTACTCCATCTAAATCCATAGTACTCATTATTGCGGTCTCGAATAGATATACCAAGCCAAGTTCTAAAGTCTACTACATCACCGACACACTCATATTTTTGTGGAATTTGGGTAAACATTTGGAAACGGATAAGGTTAAATCCTCACAATATCTAACAAGGGTTATTGTGTGCGGGTTATGTATCAAGTAATTTCACAAAAGTATGCTTGAATTTTTTTTAAATTTAAGCATAATTTAAGCATTTTAGTGTGAAAAATAGGACAAGTATCATTCTAATTCCCATACCTCCACTTGAATTATACAACGTCCGAGTTGTATATATAAAACATTAAATGCGGTAATTAAAAAGAATTAGAATGAGAAACTCCCCTGATATTTTCTCGGTAGATTCTCCATGTTAAGTTTATTAAGCAAGATTATGTTGAATAGCCGCCTTGAAGTTTCAAGACTTCAACAATTCAAGATCTCCAGATTTGTAAATTCTTTACCAATATTCGTCGATATTTCTTTGCTTCCAAGGTCCTGTATAAAACATAGGAAAAAACATGTATTCATATCTTGGTACCTTTACGGTTAATTTTAAAACTAAACAAAAACAAAATCTAAATACGGGTCACAGTCTGTTGAATATCGTTATAGTGTGCATGAATACGCGTTGCCTAGAACTGACAAAATGTTTTTAAAGTTCATAAAAAGTAAAGACTTGAATTAAGTCCCAGAACAATCAATACGCCGTATGGTATGGAGCGGATACGCCGTATTGATGTTTGGGAAGACAGACTCGATAAAATTAAATAACAATCTGGGTTGTCTCCCGGAAAGCACTTTTGTTTACAGCGAAGTCTTTAAGTTAGACTTTTCTTCAGCTTCTCATTTGAAATCATCTCTCTTTTCTCCATTCTGCTTTTTGGTGTGAATACCCTGCTTGGTTCCGTAACATATTCATGAACTATGGTGCTGAACTTACTGCCAGGCTTGATTCTATCATACACAAACAAATCAAAATGTCATACCATGATATATATACAAAAGATAAGCAGTTTTAAGTTTATGTACATCACGACATGAATAATAATAAATGTACAGATAGATAAAAACAAAAGATAAGGATAGAGGATCATGGGTCTGGCTGCTGTGGGTCCTGCTGAGCTGTAGAGGTGCTGGCCTCGCCAGTCCTCTATCTCACGCGCCTCTGATACTCTCTCGGTGTCTGAGAATAGCTCGTGTATGTCACACCTGCCCTGTCCATCATCCGTGCGAGGCTAGTGGTAGTCCATGTACAGAATCTGGAAAAATCGTGAGCCATCGCACCAATCACCTCACGCTGCTCAGCTAACGTCCCACGTATCTCGTGCACGTCCTCCTCTAATCTGGCCATCCTCTATGGCATAGTCCTGGCAGCAGCTGGTGGTGGTGGTGGTGCCTGTACGGGTGCCGGATCAGCCTGGCCACCCTCATCAATAACAGGGGCATCCTGAGCTACTCCAGGGGCACCAGCCGCAGCATCGGGCTGCCTCTCTGGTCCTATGGCCACCCAAGCCCAAGTATCATCTAACTGCTCACAAATCTGCAATCTCACCAACTCAGCCATGTCAATAACTAGAAGTGCAGGGGCAATAACCGTCAATCCCTAAAGTATCTCCGTAGTTAGGAGTCCAAAATGCTCAGCCAATCAAGCCACAAACTGTCCACCAAAAATATGAGCCCCGCTCTTCCTCCTAGCAGCAAACAACATCCAATTATTCTTTGCCAAAAAATAAGTGGACTTGACCGAGTCAACGTCCCTCCCCACTCATAAAATAAATCAGTCATGGTCACCTTCTTAGGTGCCTGACTCTCCCACAATGACTACAAGCAATACAAACCATGAGAACAGCCTAATATAGGATCCTGATCGCAGTGAAGATTGGGCTAGTGCCAAGTAAATCCTCCAGCAGACAAGCATCCTATCCATATCCATCATATCCACCCTTATCGAGGATCTGTCTCGCGCTCTCGGCCTAGTAAGCATCGAATCTAATAGTCTGCATCTCCTCAGTAGTGTATAATCCCAAGGCCAAAATAAACTCTCTCCAGCTCATACGCCTCCTAACTCCTCCCAACTAAAACTGTAGGGCTCCAGCTGTGTCTAAATCAGTCATAGCCTCTCCAAACCTGAATGTACTGAAAAACTCCAGAATAAGCTTGTGTACCAACGGGCCTCTAATATCAAAAAACCGCCTCCAAGCTCGGCTAGTAAACACGCTCTGCCCCTGAGCATCCCTGTGCTCCATAAGCATCCTAGCACTCAATCCCTCAGCCATCAAATCTGGTAATCCCCCAAAGTCAAATACCTGAACCCTGTGTACCTCCCTCTGGTAAATCCTAGCCAACCTTGACTCAAAATCCGCTATATCAGCCTTTGTGTACTGTAACCCCTCGTACCTTAGTTACTGGTGCCTCTGATCACGTGGTGGAAGAGCCATATCTGTAAAATCAACGAGAATAGCACAAAGATTATAGAATTTTAAACATTCTGTTTTGAGGGTAGATACGGCGTATTCATAAATAGATATGCCATATAAGGATCAATATGGTCAATACGCCGTATAAATGTTAGTCAATACGGCGTATGGGTTTGAAAAATTCAGGATCCTTTTTTAAGTCAATACGCCGTATTCATCTTACTGAATACGCCGTATTGGGATTTTAAATTGGGGTAAAAATGAGCCAATACGCCATATAGATGTTAGTCAATACACAGTAATGCCTCAGCAATATGAAAAGGGGTTTCCCTTTTTACCCATTTTGACCAATCATATCATAATCAATTATCACAGCCTATTCAGGAGGGGAGGGATCTTAACATATAGTTCTTATGGCTTAACATATCAAATCCTAGAAATCAAATCTAAACCCTAACCCTAAATCAAAATTTAATCGCAAAAAAGGAAAAGGGTAAAACACATTACCTAAGGATTAAGATGAAGGAGAGTGTGATTATAGATCAAAAACAAGAGATCTCTAAGGATTTTCTTATGGTGAAGATTTGCGTGTGAGTGAGTAAAAATTTGTGGTAAAACTCAATCTGGCGTATCAGAGGGGTTTATATACCCAAACTCAATACGCCGTATTGAGGTCTGGTTAATACGCCGTATTAGCGAATTTTGTTGACTTAGTCAACTTTTATTAAAAACAGTGGATACGCCGTATAGGTTTTAACCTAATACGCCGTATCCATTCTTGGAGACCAATTTTCCTAATTTTTTAACAAAGTAAAGAAAACGTACCTTGGCCTCCGCAACATTAGCGCACAATCACCATCCTTATAATACCGCTTAGGGTCGAACGGAATGCCAAACGGCACATATAAATTCATAATGAGATAGAATAGCATTCCGTTTGCGTAATAATTCCAAATCACGATATTTACATTTAAGTTTATGACAAAACTTCCTGTTCTGAAAGTTTTAGTGATTTTATCGTGACTTGTTTCAGAAAGCACATTTGACCCATGTGTAATTTCATTATCCTCCGAAGACTGTATTATATTGATATCATTATCATCATTGTCTTTTTCCGACTTTAAATCATCAGGATGAATAATGTTGAAGGGGAATAGATCATTAAAGTACAAAATATTTTGTTCCTCTTCATCATATTCAAACAATGATATTTCACCATTTAAATCAAATTCATCGATATGTTAAGGGCTTAAGATTGGTTTAGTTAATAAATCTGATTTAGACGTTTGAGCATTATTGTAAACAATGGCTGGAATATCATTCTCAAAATCTTTAAAGAAGTCTAAATCATCAAAACAACTGACTGTAGGCTCAGGTGATAGAAGTGAAGGCATGAATTTTTCATTATCATTTTCCAAATCCGTTTTCAAATCATTAGTAGAAAAATTTTATAAGAAAACGACTTTTTGTCAAAAATTACCGTGTAATCTTCATCGTCAGAATCGTCAAACAAAACTCTAAAGTCAATTTCATCGTTAAGAGAACTTACCGTGGGTTCACAAGTAAAGTCTATAGCTGGGAATTCGGTTTCAATGGATCTGAGATCGTGAATGTCTTCATCATACCAGATCTTACCATACTTAGCAGTTTCCCAGTTAAACACTTTCCCACGTTTTCGAGCTTTTTCTTCCTCGAGCCTGATGTATTCCTCCATAGTAATGTTTGGATCATCCATCCTGTAACAATCTTACTAGAAAAACTATTAAATAACCAATACGTCGTATTCAGTGAACTGAATACGCCGTATTAAACAGAATAAACAAGCAGGAATATAAACTACTCTAAATTACACTAATCTAATTAACACTACTCCTAAGGGTTAGATCTAATCTAATGTTAAAAACCAAAACATAAAATAAAAATCAAGATTAATTTTCACTCCCCGACAGCGGCGCCAAAAACTTGATGTGTCGTTGTGTGGTGTATATTTTTATGATTCAAGTTTTAAATTTATATTTTGCCGACTTAACCAAAAACAACACTTTAACGGGCAGTGTACCCGGTCGGTGGTAGATTCGTGGTAAGTAGGGTGTCGAACACTTGAAGCGAGGTTAAATCTCTCAATTTATTTATATTTTGGTTATCTAATCTAAGTTAATTCTAATCTAAGTCAAACCTATGCTAATCCTATGTTAGTTCTAATCCTAATTCTAACAGGTAAAAGGGGGGTTTCAGCCTGAGAGACTGGCACGGGTTTGGTTGGTGACTACAATCAATTCAAGACACTTTAACCCACGCAAGCAAATTAACAGAAGATAAAAGAGCGGTCGAGCCTTATGATAGAAAACTGTATTAGCCATCATTAATCCGATTAGAAGTTGGTTTGTTTATTCAGTGCAATGATTACTTATCTCGAAGAGGCATATCATTCTTAGACTTAGGCGGGACTTCATCCTAAGACCTAGACACATTAATTTTGTCATAATTAAAGCATCCGCATAAAGCATCCTTATTTGCTGATTATAATCTATCTTAGGGATTAAAGCAATGGTGATCTTGTTAAACCCTAGCTCATAGAGACTTTACCCACTTACTACTTAATGGCAATTTATACACTAGTAGTCCACTTGTCCAACTATCCAATGGAATCAGAACATTATTTGTTGAATTATCTAGATTCACCTACTAGTCAACATGTTCAATAAACCAAAGGCAATATCCAATTAACTAGTTAAGCTAGAAGCGTATCCTTAGCACAGATTTAGAAGAACAATATTTGTGATCCTATGATTCTAGATGTATAAATTACTATATGGAGAGCTATCCTGACATCCAGATTACTTGGTCTGTATCACTAGATCCAGTTGAATGATAGGTCGCATACAAAATCACGTAAATAAGTATAAATTTCTAGGACTGTCAATACTCTAATTATCCAGAATATGAGAGAGCGATTATTCGATACCTCAGTCATCTAGTTACAGTGGTGGCTCTATCACTAGATCTAGTTTGAATTGAATGGGTGTAAGGTCGCTCATATGCACAAACAACGGTAATCTCTAGGATGAGAGATGTTAATAACTACTCCATGTAAGAGAAAAGCTCTAAAGTGCAGTGTGACTTGTAGTCTTATCGTGTCTACTACGTGTCACGCCTATCTCATAGAGAGTATCTGATAATGAAAGTCTCTCTGTACCTTCTATATAAGTCATCTTATATCCTCCGCGCCCTCCTACACCATTGCAGATAACCGCCCTTCATTACAATATACACCCCCCCCCATCCACAAACACCCCCAAAAAAAACCCCCCCCTACTCACACATCACACTACTCTACACTACCAAGTGGTGTGTGCCCGGTGGTATTAGCCTTCAAACATCATAATTAATACAAGCGTAATTGTTTAGCCAAGGTAAACTAACCGAGTTAACGAATGATACCAAAAACTAAACGATTACAAAAGTATAAGAAATTACACGTTGTCTTCTATGGATTGGAATGCGTTGCAAGACCTCTTCTGCTCTTTTTCTCCTCTAAAAATTAACTTTTGTGGTTTAGGTATCGAGAATATGATTTAGCACACTTAAAACTTGTTTTTGAGTTTTGTATTTATAGGGTCTGGAATTCGGTTCGATACGGCGTATCCAAGGGATTGGATACGGCGTATTAGAGTTTCTTGGAGTAGGGACCACGTTTGATATCTTCCAGAATATTCACATACCACATCTTCAATATGGCGTATTGACTTCTTCTGGATACGGCGTATTGATCTTCTTTCCTTTGTGGTCTTTGGTGAGTGCAGGCACGGATACGCCGTATCTTCCTTGATGGATACGGCGTATTGGTCTTCAGAATAGTAATCTTCAAAATATCTTCATTTAAGCTCTAAAATGCGCGCCTTTTGCTAATATTCACCAAGTACTCCGTAATTACTACAATTCTCAAATATAAACGATTAAGTAACAGTTCTTTGCAATAATTATATAAAATGGGTTAAATACATGGGATAAATGATGCTATAAAATAGACGTTATTTGATGTCATCAATTACCCTTACTAATAATGTTTGGTTGGTATGATAGAACGAAATGCAATCAATACGAAAAAGACTAAAATGTCCATTGTTGATAATAAGTTTATTTAATGTGATTAGTTAATGATGGACATTTATGTAATTTTGATTACATTACAAGACATAATGAAAAAAAGGGACCCCTAAAGTCACGGTCATCGTTCGACACCGTAGGTGTTACTCACACCGATAAGGACCAAACTCAATCTCGCGTATAAATAATGAGAGTTCACTGGGTTACGTCCTGCCTTGGACTTATCAGAGGAGCGACCCCAACTCCCGACTAGTGTAGTGCCATATCGAGTCCTATACTCGTGGTATGTACTACACCCTTACCATTGGGGTACTCCAACAAGACCAACAAGAATAAACCGGTAATCCTCGCATTTATGTACGCCATCCAAGCAAAACCCGACCCTTCAGAATTTGGCTCGTGACATTTCCCACCACCATTTCATGCACGACCTCGTGCATGGTCATTCGCACCGACAAATAACATCCTTCAAATGATTTGGCTTTACTCCAGCTTCACGGCTTAAAGGGACATTCGGCTTTCAACTCTTTGGGTCCCAACGTGCAGCGACTACACTCCATCTTGGATTAGTCCATTACTCTTTCTGGCGACTTAAGAATCAGCGTGCAGCGATTGTCATCCACCATTTGGATTAGTCCATTACACCTTCTGGCTTCCATCGAATGTGATATTGTGAACTCCACACAACATCATATTGACTCATCAATATCCTGGGAGATCACTCCTACCACCTTTGCGCAACCAACACTTTAAGAACGTTTTGGAGAACACCTGAACGAATTCTGATTATCGGTCCGCCTCGGTCCAAACCTGGCTTCTGATACCACTTGTCCACGGGTCATCGATATCAACCCCGTGTGGCGTCCTCACACCGATAAGGACACGCCATACCATCTTGATATAAAAAGAGGTTCCTGTTTCGTCCTTCCTTTTGTTTCATCCTCCTGGTTTCATCAGGGGACGGCCCAACTCCCGACCAGTGTAGTGTGCAAATCGATTCCTCTGACTCTGGCACTTACTATCAAACCCTTAACCCGATGGGGTACACCAAAAAGACCAACAAGAATAAACAGTAATCCGTCGCATTCATGTACGCCATCCAGCAGAACCCGACCCTTTAGAATTTGGCTCGTGACACTAAGGACATGAAAATTGTTCGGGTCGTTTAGGGTAGGATGTAATAAGATGTCAAATGAATGGAATTAATGACGTAATAGAATAAATGATGTGATGTAATAATTCATTTCCCTTATTAATAATGTTTGGTTGGTATGATAGGATGAAATATAATCGATAAGAAAAAGACTAAAATGTCTATTGTTGATAAGAAGTTTATTTAATGTGGTTAATTAATAATGGAGTTTTTTTGTAAATTTGATTACAAGTAATGAAAAAAAGGAGGGACCCATAGGGAATGAAAATGGTGGTTTTCGGTGTAATGAGTCATTATTGTAATGAATCATTACATTGTATAATTGTAAACAAATAAGATTTTTTCATTCAATGTAATAACTGTTCCGACTTTAATTACATCATACCAAACACTACGGTAGTTTTTGGTGTAATGAATAATTCCATGTAATGAATCATTACATTGTATATCGTAAACAAACAAGATTTTTCATTCAATTGTAATAACTGTTTCTATTCCAACTTTCATTACATCATACCAAACAATACGTAAGTTTTCTAGAGTATTACTTTCATAAGATGATAATACTATTATTTAGCCTTTCAAATTATGTTTTGGTTTGTTAGTCTATAAAATTTATGAGAAGACATACTTTTGTGACACTTAGTTTTTTTTGAGTGTTTTTTAAAATTTTCACCAAAATATTTTGCGAGCAAGTTGGGGTTGAAACGGGCCGAGTCGATTCCGAGCCTGTCTCAGCTTTAGTTCGGCTCGTTGATATATTTAAAGCCTGAGCTTGGGTTCGAGCTCATTTCAAGCCTTATATTTTAAGCTCGAGCTCGGCTCGTGAAAATTTTCACAAGCTCAAGCTCGGCTCGGGCTCGGGCTCGACTAATTTATATTATGTGTTGAAGAAAACAAAGTTCAAATAGAGCTCGGCTTATTAATCACACAAGGCTCGAGCTCGTTTACTTCTTTTGAGCCCGTTTATACACAATTATACGTATAGACAATATATATATATATACGTATATATTTCTAGGGCTTGTTTATGCTCGCGAAACTACTCGATCATTTTGTATAGAGCTCCGGCTCTAGCTCGATTATTAAATGAGCCTAACCTTAAGCTCGAGCTCGGGTTCAAACTCGTTTAGACTCGGCTCGTTCAAGCTTTTTATCAATTTGATCCCGAGCTTTTCACAAACAGCTTGGCTCGTTTCTATCCAGAGTTCATCACCGACAATTACCTCTATCGCCATCATGAATGTACTTGTTTAGCTTCAATTTAGCGAGTTTTGACACAAAAGTCTTGCCTTTTAAAAAACTAAGATAATTATAAAAATGTATGTACATCAATAATTATTCAACAAACTAAGCTCATTATCGATGTCATGATGTAATCCATTATTGAACAAACATATGATCATACAAAAGTACAAACACGTTGAGAATGAGATTAATAAAATATTAGCCACATTTACGAATGAGATTAGATCTAGTTTAGTTAATTATTAGTAATATTTTAATTGTTAGTTATCATTATTAATTACGTATTACATTAGTTATAATTATGTCCATCTCCTTAATAAGCTCTAGTCAGTCATTGCATGTTTTAGCTCCAACCATAATACGATGGCTAAGTGGTCGTCCTCCACCGGTATCCAGGTCGAATCTGTCTTTTTTTCCGCCATCCGTCAAGCTTCCAAGTGCAACAAATACTTTGTTCCTCGTAGGTGCAGGTATACATTTGTACATATACGTTAGAGCACACGGTATGTATGACACACCGGCCGACTTTTTACAGCAAACGCGGTTATTGGCACTTTATATATATGATTCATGTTATAGGTGCAAAAGTTGACGTGGCACCTATAACACGACATTGTAACTTTTTAGCATTAACGTTAAGGGAAAATAACAAAAATAAACAATTTTACAAACATTTTTCACAAAGTACCCATTTAAAAAAAGCCAATATACCCGTAAAATCCGCAAACCTTGCGAAGTTTTATCAAATCTTGCGAATTTTTGAGAATTGTTCATTTTTCTTCGATTTTCACACTTAGCTCAAAATATAAAAGTTGTAGATCTTTCTTTTCTCGTCACGTGGCGTTTTAAATCACGCATAAAGGAGTTCGTATGAGGAAGTTATGACAAAAAATATAACATCAACAGAAAAGGTTGCGGTCGAATTTTGCTCATAACTTCCTCACACGAATTTCTTTTTGCGTGATTCAAACAACCACTTGACGAGAAAAGAGATATCTACAACTTTTATGTTTTGATCTAAGTATGAAAACCGAATGAAAAAGTGAAATATAACAATTTTCAAAAATTCGAAAGGTTTGACCTTGCGAATTTTTACCAAACCTTGCGAATTTTTAACAAGAGAATATATTAGCTACAGTTTTGTAAATCGTAGGTCCCTGAGTCATTTTGTGAGTCCCTGAGTCCTTCCTATGGGTGCCTGAATCATTTCTTGTGTATTTTTGGTGGAGGATTGTAGCCCGTTGGCTACAAAAATTGTAGCCAAGCTATCCCCTTTTAACAAACCTTTAGAATTTTTGACAATTGTTATATTTCTCATTTTCCTTTGTTTTTTAGACTTAGCTCAAAGCATAAAAGTTGTAGATCTCTTTTTTCTTGTCAAGTGGCTTTTTGAATCACACAAAAAAAAGTTCGTATGAGAAAGTTATGGCCAAAATACCCCCACAATCTTTTCTCGTTTAGTTGATGTGGTATTTTGTTCATAAATTTCTGGATTAATTTCATATCTCCCCCTCTTTTCACCAATAATTTCATATATACTCAAATTACAACATTTGAATGCATGATGTACCACACTTTTGATGCATGTTTGGGTAAATATGAAATTAACGGTGAAAAGAGGGAGAAATATGAAATTGCCCCTAAATTTCTCATACTAACTTCTTTTTGCGTTATTCAAATAGCCACATGACGAGAAAAGAACGATCTACAACTTTTATGTTTTGAGCTAAGCGTGAAAAACTAAGGAAAATGAGCAAATTTCAAAAAATAGCAATATTTGGTAGAAATTCGCAAGGTTTGCAGATTTTATGGGTATATTGGCTTTTTTGGTAAAAAGTTGGGTATTTAGTGAAAAGCGTGTGTAAAATTGGGTATTTTTGTTATTTTGTTAATCTGTATATATCTTGTTTGTTGTCATCACTACAACATAACAGGCCTATAGCGACAGACATTTCCGTCGAAAATCCGTCGGTATAGGCTGTTTCCGACCAATTTACGACGAAAACAGTTTGTCGGTGAATTCATGGTCGGTAACTGGTATCTGTCAGAATTCAGTTGGAAACAGTGACAGAAAAATGGGTCAGAATTCCGTTGGTAAAATTTGTCAGAAATCTGTCGGTAAATAAATTTTTCAGAAATCTGTCGGTAATTGTGTTCACTAATCAGCCACATTTCTGTTGGAAACAGCCTAGAGTTTAACATTCAAATCACAAGATTAAACATTTATTTAAGCCTGCATTTAAAATAAACCAATAACCAGAAATGGACAATTCAAGATTAAACATTCATTTAACATTCAAATCACAAAGTTATAGTCGAATAGATATGCGAATTACACCATTCAAATAAAACATTCATGATGAAACTAGAGTTTTTAATCCAAGTATTCAAATGGCATGACGTTATCCAACTAAGGAGGGGGACGGGAATCTGTAAACTTTCTTAAGACCGAGTTAATGTCATTCATTCTTTGTTGCCATTCTCTCTCTCGAGCTTGTTCACGAGCATTCGCCTCTAATTCTCGTTGTCGCATGTGCTCTAGTACTTGATGCTCCACTTGTCGTTGTATCTCAATTTGCATCTCTCTTTGGTTATGTGATCTTATTTGTGTGTTCTCCTCTTGCAGTCTTCTTATTATCTCTTCCAAAGTTTGTACCTACATTGTATCAAGTCCTATTAGAAAGCTTAAAACATATCTCCCTGTTTAAAATAAGAAAATAAGAATAAAAGGGGAAGACCCGTTTACCCAGCCTATGGTACAAACCTGGCCTAGAATCTACCATATTCACCTAAACCCATACTGACCCGTTATCAGTTTATAGTTTATAAAGGATTCTGAAGCAAAGGTGACCAGTGTCCATTTTAATGCTTTCTTACTTACAAAATACCAATCATCTAATGATCATCCACATTATCTTTCCGCATGAATCATTCCACATTAGTCTTTCCGTCATCTAACATAAATGATACTACAACGTCGTAAAGATAATTATCATTCATAATACAATGTTTACACGCCGCCTTGGCACATGGGGCCTCAAAACTAAAATGAAATAACCGTAAGTCTTTAAATATAACTTTGGTGATTCAATTGCTGCAAGTGTATGAATTGTAGTGGATTTATTACCGTTTTTATAAAAAAATTTTTCAAGCACTTCACTAGGCACTTACGAAGTAATAAAAAGTCAACCTAAAGATAAACTAGTATGAACAAAGGAGATTGAGTTGTTCACATGATTATACCCAAAGAATTGAATGTTCACATAGATACCTAAGAAAATGCATAATCAAAGAATTGAGATGAACACCCTAATACTGCGTAATGCAATAGAGATAAACCTGCCAGATTGATGGGCTCTACAAGCTTGTTTACTGATCTATGAGTCATGTTGCTATTATTTCTTTATGAAAAATGTCACTTGTGACATATGGCGAGTTGAGTTCAGTTTATGTTATGGGTAAAGCCGATTGCCATTATCCGTCGAGAGAAGACAAACGACTGTGATTCAAAGGCGTTTAATAATCCATATTTTTGAACTAAGGACGGAATTATAGTTGTAAAGCAGAGGCATTAGGAAATATTGTTTATGGGTTATCTTATTGATGGTTGTCGCTCATGTCCTACAAGCGGCAATGGTGCTTGTATTCTTTTCAATATTTCCTACTGCATTTGACTTAACTAGGATTCGCCTGGCTCATGGAATACAAAAAATAAATGCAGATATACAGATTTGGTATCAAGGACAATAAAAGTGCAGAGTCTGTAACACCTTTTTATCATGCAGGGTAAGAAGTCTATAGTGAGTTACAAGAAACAAATAGGGAGCCATCCATGTGCTTGCTTATATCCAGTTACTACTCTCAACATGTTGGGGACAAAGGATCAAAATGGTTTGGGCCAAACCAACTAAAAATATTATATGGGTTAAAACGGGTAGGAACGAGTTGAATCCCCTATTTGGTCATTTCTGGATATAATCTTTTAATGAATAAGCAGACACGTCAGATTAGTAAGAGAGAGACAATGCCAAAAAAAACACTTAACAACTCAATTTCGGCATAAAAGATGTTGGTGAAATTAGTAACTTAGCAAACCTCTTATTGATGTGGACTGGAAACTTGATGTTGTGCTGTCGGCGTCACCATGACCTTTGATCCCCATCTTGTAACCCTAATACTAACTAATTTTCCTTTCTTTTTTTTTTTTTTTTTTTATTTTTTTTTTTTTTCTATTTTTTTTTTTTTATCCCTCCTAGTAGCCTTTCCCATAGACAAAGTCATTGGATGGATGCTCACTAGCGTCTGGTCCAAGTTTATCCACAATAGCAGCCTCAACGGCATCCTACGATTAATACAAAATGTTGATAAATATAATTCACGGATTAAGTACATCATTGAATACACATTAGATAAAAAATATTTACCGCCACTCTTTTTGAGCTAGCTGTAACGTACTCTCGCATTTTGCCCTCCGATGCTTCATCCATTCCGCTCTCTGACGCCTCACTCGACACATTTGTGCTTGTATGAGTATGATGGTAAGGCTTTAATAAGCTAACAGGCCGCTTTTTTCTTTTTCTTTAAAAAAAAAATCATTCGTTGAAGTTTATAAATGTATACAAATTTAAAGGTATTTAAATAACATAAACTTTACCATTTGGAAACTTGTGTTGAAGAATGGTCTTGGAGATCCGGCTGTAACTTTCGACTTTCACCATCTACTTCGCGTTAATCTGTTCTGTCATGGGCCACGATTTGACTTTTTTCATCTTGATGTATTCCACAGCTATTCTCAATCTTGTTATCCCAATGCTTGAATCTATCCAACTTGGGGTATACGGCTTAAGAACCGATAAATCGTTTCCAACTGTGATGTTGTCCATTGTGGCTCTATGAGCAGCATCCTTTCGACATTGGCCCAATATATCTGAATACCTACTCGACATCACCCTTTCCCAAGCCTTATACACAGATGCATTTTTTAAAGTTTGCCATTGATATATAGATCTTGTATATGCATCATTTGTCAAATTAACAAATATAAATACAACTATTATTTGGGCTTGATTACTTGCACAAAAAAGGCATAAGTATACTAAGGTGTTTCTTCTCTCTAACCATCTTTTAAGTAACATGGTCATATCAGAATGGGTTATGGTATCTAAAAACAATTTAAATAAAACCTGAAATTCCTCAAACATGTAGTCTCTGCTTTCTTAGTCAACCTCTCTCCACGTCGCCCAAGGACCATAAAACATAACTTTGAAAATACTGATAATATCACGGGTAATGTGGGGTTCTGCAAAACTGCAAGATTGAAATGATAAACATTAGGTAAAAAAAAGTAACATCACCTTCGTTATATATTTAGATAATGAAAACGTGAAATTGAAAACGTAAAATTGAGAAACTCGTTGACTTTTGATTGATAATAAGAACAAAGACGGACCTCGCTATTTCTTCTTTTTTACATCCATCCTCTATCACCCCTCACTGACATACCTAAATTCAATGCACTAAACATCTATTTATGCTACAGGAAACCCACAAACCTCCACAAAATCTGATGTTTTCATAAACAATCAGACATAAATTAAATCAAGAACTAACAGGCCTAGTGGCAAGGCATTTATATATCTGTCCCCATCATTTACTCGATAGGGGCAGGGCAGTGTGTGTAGAATTTAGTTTCTATTAGACTTTGTATGTCTTGTCCTAAAAAAATAACTAAGTTTGTTTAACAATGATTTAACTCTTAATTTATCTAAATATGTGTTTGTTGGTGATACTTAAGAATAACAGGTCTTATCTACATCAGCATAGTAACTAAATTGCATTATCTACATTAGCATAATAAATAAATTGCAGAAACACATTTCTATCACATAAAGAAAACCTTTGGTTTATTCTCACAACTCGAATTTATAGTTTCACATCGTTGACTTTTGATTAATAAGTTTGAAAGGATTTTAATATGTTTTAGAGCTTAAGTATTTTGTTAAGTATTTTTTAATGTGAAGTTTGAAAGGATTTTAACAAGTTTGAAACTTTTTTATTTTAATAAATGTTAAGTTTGAAACTTTTTGAGAAGTTATTTGTGAAAGGAGTTTTTTTATAATCCTAAATAAACTATAAAAATTGTAATCGAACCGAATTTGCTAAATTTAAACCGAATTGAATTAAGTATTCGGTGTTTGATTCGGTATGATTTTGACAATCTAAACAGAAAATCAAAATTCATATAAATATATATATATTTATATATAAAAAATAACCCGAATAACCGAACAAAAAATAACCCGAATTCCCCCGCTAACTGAATAACCCGATAACCGAACCGATAAACACTCCTATGCAAAATAGTAATATTAATCGGTTGGGCTTTATAAAAAATAGGGCAAATCGCATAAAAAGGTTAATAGGTACTCACCTTTTTTTTCTCAATTTAAGGTATCGATCTTTGTTTTTGTTGCAAAGTTAGGCAATTAACAGGTTTTTCGGTTACATTTCTAACGATCGTTATTTTATTATTGCATCGTTAGTCCTTTATATAATTTTGTTAAAAAAAATATATTTTCTACTTATGTTTAAAACTTATACACGTTTTATACACACATTTTTACAAGTTTTTATACACACATTTTTTACACGTTTTGATACAGAGTTTTATATATGTTTTTATACACATATTTTTATGCACGTTTTTCTACATGATTTTATCCACGGTTTTATACACACATTTTTATAGACACGTTTTATACACACATTTTTATACACATATTTTTATACACGTTTTTACACACAATTTTATCCACGTTTTTAAAAAAAGTGCATAAAAATGTGTCTGTAAAAACGTGTATAAAAATGTATGTATAAAATCGTGGATAAAAGCATGTAGAAAAACGTGTATAGAAATGTGTGTATAAAAATGTGTGTATAAAACGTGCATAAAAATGTGTGTATAAAAACATGTATAAAACTATGTATCAAAACGTGTAAAAAATGTGTGTATAAAAACGTGTAAAAAATGTGTGTATAAAACGTGTATAAGTTTTAAAAATAAGTAGAAATTTTTTTTTTAACAAAATCATATAAAGGACTAACGATGCAATAATAAAATAACGATCGTTAGAAATGTAACCGAAAAACCTGTTAATTGCCTAACGTTTAATTGCCTAACGTTGCAACAAAAACAAAGATCGATACCTTAAATTGAGAAGAAAAAAGATGAGTACCTATAATTGACATTGAGCCTAAGATGAGTACATTTTTATGCGATTTGCCCTAAAAAATATGGATAGACTACCAATATAACATAAAAATGGGTAAACATAAAAATATGGATGGACTACCGATACTTGATATGACCATGTTACTCAAATGGGTAAAACATAAAATGGACCCATGCACAAGTCAGAAAAACCGAAAAAAACCGAGCAAATCGAAAATCGAAACAAACCGAAAATAACCGAGCCGAACTAATAACCGAACCGAATATGCAAAAACCAAACCGAACACTTTTTATGCTTAAAATATTTTTTATATATATAAATAAAATTAAAATTTTATCCTAATTAATATATTTTTTTTTACTAAAAATATTTATAAAATTATTAATTTTTTTAAAATAAATAGTGAAATTCGGGTTATTCGGTTTATTCGGGTCAACCCGAGAATCGAACCGAATTCAAATTCGGTTTTCGGTTCGATTCGGTTCGGTTTTCAGGTTGACCCAAAAAAAATCTTTTAACCGAACTAACCAAACCGAACAACCCGATAACCGAACCGATCAACACCCTATGCACAAGTAATTTTTAAATGGGTTACTTAATTATTAGCAAAACTTGGGCCATAAAGAAAAGGGTTTTCGCATTAAATAGTCGCGTACTTTCTCAAATGTGCCCATATGGTACGTGTACTAAAACAATTGCTCATATGGTACCTCAACTTTCAATTTCGTGCCCATATGGTCACTTTTTTACCGACTACCTGTTAAACGGGCTAAATTTGTTCCAAAAGCTGACGTGACATTTTATTAATAAAATATAAAGTATTTGTTTGTATTAAACGCACATTAAATAGTTATCTACTTTCTCAAATGTACTCATATGGTACGTGTACTAAAAATGCTACGTTTTTTTACGTTTTCGTCCAAAATGAAATATTATGTGTTTCTTTCTGAAATTGTATACAAACATGTAAAATTAGTTCGATATGTATTCACGTCTTGTTGGTAAATATTTTTGAGCAAACACTTAAGTAATTGAACACTAAAAACACCATGTATATTTATAATTATTTGAAAAAACACCAAAACACACTAAGAAAAAAAACTAAAATTTAGGGAACTGAAAAAAAAATGTTGTTATATTAAAAAAATTCAAATAATTATTTAAAAATGTAATTTTACTTATACTACTCATTTTGAATTAAAATTAGAAATATAAATATTTAAAAAAATCTAATTGGTTGAATGTTGGTTTTTCTCGCAGTTCTGTACATTTATTTGGTTCTGAAAGAATCCTCACCTATATAATATATATATTATATATATATATATATAATATATATTTATTATATATATTAATATATATATATATATATCTATATAATAACCCGAATAATTTCCGAACAATAAATAACGGAATTCCCCGTTAACTGAATAACCCGAATAACCGAACCGATAAACACCCCTATGCAAAATAGTAATATTAATCGGTTGGGTTTTATAAAAATATGGATGCACTACCAATATAACATAAAAATCGGACGAAAACGTAAGAAATCGGACGAAAACGTAAGAAATCGGACAAAAACGTAAAAAAACGGACGAAAACGTAAGAAATCGGACGAAAACGTAAGAAATCAGACAAAAACGGAAAAAACGTAAGAAATCAGACGAAGACGTAAAAAACAGACAAAAACGTAAAAAACAGACGAAAACGTAAAAAATAAACGAAAATGTAAGAAATCGGACAAACCGTAAAAAACAAATGAAAACGTAAAAAACGGACGAAATCGAACGAAAATGTAAAAAAAGGGACGGAAAGGTTAGAAATCGGACGCAAACGTAAAAAACGGAAGAAAACATAAGAAATCGGACGAATACGTAAGAAATCGGACGAAAACGTAGAATATGTACACTTTTGATGACTTGGCAGACCACATCATCAGTTTGCAGAAGCAGGTAGAAATAAAAGTTTGTGACCATATTAGCACGAAATTGAAAGTTGAGGTACCATATGGGCAATTTTTTTAATACACGTACCATATAAACACATTTGAAAAAGTATGCGACTATTTAATGCCAAAAAGCCTAAAGAAAATGGATAAACATATTATAACTTGGGCCATAAAGAAAATGGATAAAAATGGACCCATGCACTCATCTTCTTCTCCAATCATGAGCAACAGCGTCGGTCAAACATCCTTTCCAACCGAATAGCGACGAGTAGACTCAGATGTCAGTAGTCAGTCGGAAAGTGGTCGCAATATAAGTAAAATACCGACGGATTTCCGTCGATATTAATATCCCTTGGAATTTTGTCGGAATTCCGTCAGGAAAGCTTTGCAAAAAATTGATCAAAATATCAATCGCTAATTTGACGGAACTTCGTCGGTAATTTGCAACGGAAATATGTTAGTCGGAAATTCCGTCGCTGTAGCTCCATTTTCTAGTAGTGTATATCACAACCGTTGATAAGTTTCATGAGGTTTTGAAGGACGAACACTTCCCACCAGGCAACTCCATTCTCTTCACGTCGTCCCAGTTGGTTCAGTAAAGGTTAGCAGTTAGCACTATCAGCTAGTTATAACAATATGCAGCTAGGCCCGAATAAACTGTATAAATAATTTGTTATCCTTATTGTGTAAATCTAGATCAAAAAAAAAAAACTTTGGTAAAGAATGCATAGCTGAAGATGCAATAATGGTCTTAGAGAACGAAATAATGGGTGGAAATAGTAATGGGAGATGTGCATCGGAAGGTTGCTGGCTTTCCCACCAGCAAAACAAAGTCTGGCCTCGAGACTTGCAGACTTCATGAACTAAGCAAAGTGGTTCTAAGACAGGGATTTCAAAGGTCTTTTTGTTCTTCTTCTCTAATAAATATGGCGTGAAGTTTATCCGCTAGATGAAAATTCTGAATTGCTTGTTGAATTCGGTTCTTCGAATGGTAATAATGGGGCATTATCTATAGCCCTAGATGCAGATTATTTTCTCTGCAAAACTTGTGTTGTATACGTTTGGAAAAAATATATATATATGTTTCTTTCAAGAACGCATTGGTCGTATCATTTTTAATTTGTTTAAGAAGTATGCGGACAAAAAGTTAGCGTAGTTGAAACTAGTAATTGAAAGTTACAAATAATACTCCTTAGGCGTTCACTCAGGTCTAAGTAATCTCTTCGTGTAAGAATATGGGATCGTGTAAAACATGTATACAATTCTAGCTACACTTTTTTGTACAATTAGAATATGATCAAAGAATGATGCTGCACAAACTATATACCAACAAAATAAAATCTTTTGACACTCAAAATGTTAAAACTTTTTGATCGACCTATGCAAAGTTATCTACACCTTCGGGTCTTTCTTCTTCTCATGAATATTGATTATGACTTCTTGCAGCTCTGGGAAAACCGTTATGAGTATAAGTTCAAGTAAACCATACCCAAGTTGCTTTAAACACACTGCAGACTGCAATTTTTTAGAATCAATATCAGAAATAGAACCTGACCGGCCACCACTTTATCGATAATTTAGATAGCTAGTAGTACTAGTGTGTATGTTTACCTGGAGAAAATAATATATATCTTTAGCAGATCGTTTGTATTGCTTATGTCCAATTAAGCTGACTAATGTAGTCGGTGCTCCCTCTGAAAGGAAAACCACCGTGTTTATAACACCGATATTACATATTTGTGGTGTAAAATTTAAAGCGATAAATACTCACTGAATATCATCTTCTTGATCTCGCTGGCTCTACGGACAGCCTGAAGTTGCTCTTCAAATGACCCGGGTTTAATATTTTTACTGCCAGATGAGGTCTTGCCGGTACCTTCATTTGATTGAGAAGAATCCGCCTGATTTGCTCTCAACTTCAGAAAAAAGGTGCCTTCGGGCCAAAGAACCTTACAAAAGATACAACTTTGGAACTCAGTACCATATATTTCCATTGCAGTCGACATGATGCATTAAACTTACATCTTGGAGATAACGAACCCCTTGAGCAACAACATTCTCTCTCCTGAGCCAATGAATTTGCCTTACAAGCCAATCATCAATAGCATCTTCCATCATTAGCTGTAAGATCTGCTTCGACATCCAAAACACTTGTCGTCTGTATGAAAACAAAATTTAACCAATGTAAACTTCTTTTTGGCAAAACCAATAGATATATGCGAATAATGCAGTAAATAGCAAACCTTAGCCAGCCTCTTCTGTTAAGTTGAAATATCGTGTCCACTAAATTTAGCAA